>JAOCNA010000032.1:7394233-7404536 GCA_026546675.1 Papilio helenus | reverse complement strand
GTAGTTTTTTGTTATTTATATAGTTCGTATGTTTTCTAATACCACGCGGACGAAGTCGCGGGCAACAGCTAGTATTTTTATAATTACGTACTTTTTACTTTTAATTTCTATAATTTTGAACACTTAGGAACTTGTAACGAATGTTTCAGTTAATTAAATCGCTTCTCAGTTACATAGTTAGCGGAAATCCTTCGACTCCAGTAACATAAACGTTCCTTTGTACGAATTTGAATTGCAAAGTAAATTTAGCACTATCCCACAACGTACAGAATCGTATGAAAATGTTTAATGGATTATACATTGAAATCTGTTAAAACTTTATAATAACAGATTTGATTTAATTAAATTTAAGTAGTAATTTAATGTTTTAAAATCAATTAAATACGATAAAAATACACACTTTAACCTACAAAGTATTAACTGCGTTTACAAAAACAAACTTTAGCCATCATCAGCTTTGTCTCTATGGAGGGTCGGCACAGTATGTATTATTCTTCCAAACATCAGTCTTCATATCTGAATTCACTCCCTTCTTAAGACATAGCAAATTTTGTTCATTTCATACCATTCTAACTAAGCTCTAAGCTTATGTTTGATTTAAGACAAAAACCGAATGGCGGGATACGAACCTAAAACGTGATCGAAGTTATAAAGAAAAAGTACGTTTTGTAACGAATAAACTGCAAAACTAGTGGATCGATTTTAAAAATTCTTTCACCATTATCTACATTATACTTAAATAGTATAGTGTTAGCTGAAAACACCTCAAGATGGCAATCCCGGATAGAAGACTACGACACTGCATTTAGATGACAACACTGAACTCTCCATTCGAGTAGGCGCGTGCATAAAAGTTAGGACCCTACTCAGTCTCGTCCACTTTGCCCGCGATTTTAGAGACAATAGCACTGTTACTCTGCCCATGTGTGTGTTGTTACTCTGTCCGTTTGTGTTGTTATTCTGCCAGTTTGTATAGTGTCAGATTTAATTCCTAATTTTGGTTAATTTTCCCACTTGTAATTAAATTATTTTTAAAAAGTAAGCAACGTTTCATTTATGACAATAGACTATTTTAACAAACGCGGGCGTACATAGACTACCAATAGACAAGGGTACAAGGTCGATAATCCAATCAACAATAAACGAATTTACAAATTTGGCTGAATTCCATCTTAGTATCTATACATGGATATTTATGTTGTTATATTTGTTATTTGAATTGCGTTTAGCAGAAACTACGGCGCCGACAAGCCTTTTTATTTCATAATTTCTGTTGAACGTTGTAAAATACTTATTTAGAAATGAATTTAAGTAAAAGACTTAATAACTTCGTTTGCAGTTAACGTGACTTATTTATCAGGAATGCAAAACTTAATCCAAAACGTGCTTACGTATACTCGAGTGCAAAAAAATTGTGTGCAAATTTTATACAAACATGTAGATGTGAAATATTCGTTCGTTAATAAATTCAACAAATCCTGAAACGTGGGCAATAAATAACGATGTTGTCGTAACTATAAAACGACATCATCCTGTAGATAAAATTGCGTAAAAACATTTTATCTATAGAGTGTTCAAAAATGTAATGAAAACGACATTTATTTAAATATATTGAAAGAAAAACATTTATTCTAATATAATGAACAGGATTATTAATTTAATTTTCCCTTGCAATGTTTGTCTTTGAATTAATCTTTTAATAATTACATTTCTTTTATTAAAAATATAAAATTTAAGAGCCAATAGCCTCATGGTTCGAGGTACGGACTACCGATCTTAATTTAAAAAATATTTATGCCAGTAAAAAGCTAAATTATGTCAAAGATGGGTTTTTTTACTAAGTCGCTAGCAAAATGTGTAATATTATAGTTGCACTTGCGTAGCTTTTTGTCGTCTTGTGACCTTATGTGCTGGCAGTAAACTTGGAGATACTGAAAGCAATTGCTCTAACGATCAATTACAGTTACATCTTGTATTAGTTAATAGTTATTGTCGTTTTAAACATTTAATTGTTGTAGTTTACGAGAATTCTATTGCCTCTTTTCAGTTTTAAGTGAAGCGGTGAATAAGTAAAAAAAAAACAATATGTATAACCCAAGCACGTAATAAAAAATTTGGTAACCTGAAACGTAACTTCTCGTAGGGAATAAATTTTTTAATAAAACAACTGAAAGTTTGTTTGCATTTTTAATTAAAAATCAATTAATTAACAATTTTCATAATTGGTTTTTCTTAAACATATTTAAATTAATAATACTATCGTCTTAAAATCATTGAAAAATTTTACAATAATTAATTGAATTTTAATATTAATTTTATTACTGTTACTAACAATAAATTTTCAAGGAAAAATATTCCTTATCATCGACCAAATATTAATAATTAGAGTAAGGTAATAAAAACCACAGCCTATTTTGTACAAACTACTTAACTAAATTGTGTACAGTCACTTGCAAAAAAAATCACCTCCTTTTGGAAGTCGGTTAAAAAGGGCGACACAGCTCGCATCTTGTTAAACTCTAGAACCTCTTAAAATACAAAAAGATAACAAATGCTAAAAGATACCGAAAGATATTTTTTTCTGTTCGTATAAAAGATGTAAATCATTCGCAATTAACATGCGGATAAAATTGTGTACAATAGCAAATTTTATACAAACTAATTATTACAAAATTCATTTAATTTAAGATTGTTTGAATCAAAAGGTAAATAAATTGAAAGGTTATTTACAGAATTCATTCGAAAATCAACTAAAAAAATGAATTTATTTTACCATCCATCACTCCTTACTTTAAACCCCCGATTCTTGGATTTTTTATGACTGAAAAATCATTGAATCAGGTACAGAACTGTTCCTACAATAATGAAAATATGCAATTTTAAATTGTAAGAAAGAAAAGTGACCAAAGATCAATTAAAAACAAAGAATAAGAGATCCAGACCGTCAAAGATCGGGTAACAATGACGGACAGATTAAAAATATAAACAGAAGATATTAAACAAAATATTAGAACAAATACCACAAATGTTTATGTTGCAAAAAATGAATTACAAGCAAAATTATTACTTAATAAAGATAAAATCAATATGATATTTGCAACAGAAGCATTTATATGTATATGAGTAATTATAAAGTGTTATAAAAATAATCAGAAAAACGAAAATATCACATAAATTCATTATTGCATAACCAACAATTTTACTCAACCGTTATCTAAACCGCTGTGACAGATAGAAAAATACAACCCGAAATATTGCAAGATACTGTACAAATATTTGTTCTGTTAAGGCCTGTGGTATTTAGTTTTAATGATGTTTGGTAGATTTTGTTTAGATTTCTCTGAAATTATTTAGATCCATCTTCGGTATAAGCGGACTATCGCATGGTATCGGCTCGTTCCTGAAAAGTAAAACACAAAGTTCAAAAAATCGTATTTGGAAATTAATTCAATAAAAGTAAGAGTAAAAGAACCAAACGTATTTCTTACCCAGGTAGATCTGGTCTTAGAAAAGCATTCGGAGACTGTAAGGTAAATTCAGCGCCATCTCTGTTGTCACATAGCAAACTTGAAAATGTAACTTTCTTGATCTCTGCTAGTTGACCTACAAAAACAAGGACAGAAAAACAATAAACCACTTAAATGAACGGATTACTTATTCCCGTACTATGGTAATTTTAAAATTCGAACAGCTATTTTGTTAATACCTACTTGGTGTAAATGCTCCAGGATTAACATCTGGTCCGTAATCATAGAAATATCGGTCGCCTTTCTTTATTCTTACAAACTGATCGGCGATGATGTTCGCAAATGTTGGCCCGACTACACCGCCTTCCACAGACGCTTCTAGAAGTCCACCGATCCATAAATCTACGTCTTCAGGGCTTTGGTAAACTGATGAAAGACGTTGGGCAGTCTGTAAATTTTAATAAGTAAATGTACTAATTAATATGTCGAATGTTTCATTCGTTGCTTTCCAGAAGATTCGATTTATCTCGGCTATTAAGATGGTTAAACAGTTTTTGGAAATACAAGAGTTTCGCTTCTATAACTACATTGTCAAGGTTCTTCCGTTTGTTGCACTCTTCCGTCTTAATCATCATTCCATCGTTGCGCAATAGATCGAAAAAGTAATTACGGACCAAATACGTTTATAATCATTGTTCATATATTGAATATTCCTTTTAACTTTTGAGGAAAAAAAAACGCTATTGAAAATGCTTGAAGTAAATATCAATATCAAATAATTCGTAGACAAAATATTACGTAAAGCTACATACAATAGGGCTGTATTGTTTGAAGTCAGTGAAAGGCTTGAGGCCGCAGAGCCTTCTGTAGTCGTTGTAGGAGCGCAGACCGACGTCCCTGCCGCGCTGGATGTTTATAGCAGCAAGGTCTAACCCGTAAGGTTTCACGCCACGGAACATGTAACGGGACAACTGAAAAACAAACAAATTAAAGAAAAAGTTCATTGGATATAAAGAAATTGGTGATTAACCAACGGGGTAAGGCTGTTCTAGAAGCACCAATAACAATATTTCAAATCAAAGTTATTTGCATACTGGCAATCAAAGAAATGAATGCTGCCTTAACTCTGAAACTTTTTAAAGACCATTAATTTGTTAAGTAAAGACTAACCCCTTCCGTAATAAACGGATCAACAGACTGCATAGGCTGCATCAAAAGACCAATCAGTATTCTGTCAAGAAAAGGCAAAAGTCGCAATCGTGATGGCTGGAGCATTATTTCTGGTATCGATATGGTTTCATACACTTCACCACTTTTCGGCCCGGGGACCCTGTAATTGAAATATTAAACAATTTAAACTATTGACGTAGTAACATGCATATATTCATAATTGTATAATTATTAAAAACATGATAGTTACATGATCTTCCCATCAACAACAGAATGTCCGAATCTCATCGCTGCCGCAGAGAATTCTACTGTCAGTGACGGATTCACTTGAGGATCATATCCTGACGAGTATCCGGAAAACGTTAGTAATTGAAATTCTCGCATGATTTGAGGACCTGAAAGAAACAGTTATCATGTAATGGACAACATAGGAGACGATAACAAAAAAGATTTTTCGTTCACAGATCTGTGTAAAAATGAGATTAAAAAAATGTATGATTATATTCTCACCAAGTAGCAACGGCAACCATTCATTGTAAATTATATGTTGGAATTCCGCCTGAAGAATTCTTCTGGTCTCCATAAACACCGTGTCATCTGTCCACTTCGGATTGAGTCGGGCGAGGATTCTCGCTACACGGTTGTGCTCTCTCGTCCAAATGGTGTGCAGTACGGTGAGGGATAGAATTTGATTGGCGTGGTTATCGCCTGAAATAGTAAAGGCAATCAGGAAGTACGATTATCCTCACATGAACCGAAAAATAACTCTAGTATTTAATAAGTCTTACCAGAGTCAAAACAAACAGCTCCTTCTTTGCTGTTCATGCATTCTTTTTTGTCAGTAGCAGGTGGAAGATCTCTGCCGTAGTCTTTGAATACCTTGAGTAGACCTCCTGGAGCTCTTAATGAATTCGTCTTCTCTTTCGTACTGCCGTAAATATGCGATAGGTCTTGATATTGAGTTGCACCGTTCATCTGGAATTAATATATTTGGTCGTTTACAAATAGCGATATACATAAATAATACATGATCACCGTTTCAGCAGTATAGGAGACAATTGCAAGAAAAGGACAATAAGCGTGATGATAAAGTAAATATTTGAATCTACCTGCTTCGCATATCCAACTGAACAATCAGCTGACGGCGACATCTGTGCCCTAACAAAATTAATGCAGCGATGACCGAAGTGTTCGAAAAAGGGATCATTAGGTTCAACTTGTATGGGGGCGCAGGCCCAGTGCCGCAGGTGTGGAGGCAGAGGTGCCTCGCCATCTCCGATACAGCACGATATAGGCTTGTTATCTCCTGTATATAAAAATCAAGATTTGGAGCGAACACCTTTGAATAGGCTGCGAAACAATCGACAATCGTACAACTGTTGTGCGATAGTTTAGTCGTACACTCTAACTGTCGAGTGTTGCAGCAAAAGCAGCTTAATGTCATGCATTAAGTGATTGGATCTTATGAATGTGAATTTATGTAATAAGATTGTATTCACTGTGTTCCAACTAACCTGCGGTGTACACAACTCCCGCGCTGATGTCGTGTGCTATGAACTGCCCGAACTGCATGAACATAAGGTTGTGTGTCCGGCTGGGATTACTGGCATCCACCAGCAGTCGATGGCTGACTGTCCTCGCACTGGATAACGGAAGACCTGACAATGAATTTCTCAGCGCCCAAATACCTGCGTGTGAAAGGTCTTCTTTTAGAGAATTTGTATGATTTTTTAAAGTAATATCCAAATTTGTTAATACGTGATGTGCATTGTTTTCTAATATTACGGGTAACAATACCCATTTTATTTCTAGATTCTCTTCCCTTGTCCCTATTTTAGTATAGTAGAAAATACCTGGTTGATATCCTGTTTTATTTCTTTTTGACTAATAGACTAATCTTACCATCACTATAGTCAGGAGGCAGTAACCTTTCGAAGGCTGTGTTAGTGGCGCCCCAGCTCGGATTTTTGACATTGTTACACTCCCCTCCTAAAGTTCTGTATCGGCTCACTGTCGGTGGACAATTAGGCTGTGGGGGGCAGTATGGTCCTGAAAATCATTAAGTAAACAGCTTATTATTATCACTTAACTCTAACACGTGAATAGTACGAGTAGTTGCATGCGTGTTAAATAACTTAAAACGATACTAAAGGACATACCGTCGGTGTTATCAGTGAATCCCAAAGCAAGTTCATCATCAGAGATAGCTTGGCGAGACTTCAACTCCCGCGCAGCGAACATGTTCAACAAACCACCACGTCCCAACTCTTTTGCTCGTTCGTCGTATGTAACCGTCGACTGGAATATACGTAAAATAATTGTAAAAGTAAAATGGACTTAGGCATAATTTTTAAGCAAAAAATGTTACAAATGTTAGTTTAAATCCGCAAATTTTTACTGAAATATCAATTGCATTTTTATATTAACAGGCGCACCACGCCTAAAATTACCAAAAAATGCCCGTAACTAGGAGCAAAGTTATCTACAATGGTGATGTTATCTTCTAGCAATTTTTCCGCTGTTCTGAGCCATTCTGCGACCTTCTGATGTGACAGTTTATGAGCAGATTTCATGTCTTCTATGCTCATTGAGGACGAACGCATTTTGAAATCCGATTCCGCTGTAAAAGAAACGATTAAACAATCGTTACATTCATATCGTCATCTCTCTTATTCACTTTGATGAAACTGATATAACAATATGTTTTTAAACAGGTTTCTAGTGCATTAAAAGTAAATGAATGCATGCTTTTGTAACAAGTTTAAAGATATCCGTTTTCTCGAATATTTGTTGGTCTGTCTATAAGAAAATGTTACCTGCATGTTGTTGACCAGTAAAGCAGCATACACCGATACTTCCAGAATATTCCAGATGACATAGAATGTTCTTAGAGGTGGGCCTCACGTGCGCGGGGCACTGTACTTTGGGTACGCAGATTCCTTTCCGGGGGCAGACGTCGCACGGCGGAGGACCATGTAGATGTTCTAGGAAATTTTAACAATTCCTGTTTGAACCCAACTTTGTCTCGTGGAACTAAATACTTAGTTATAACTTAAAAAATAGTCTAAGATATTTTAGATAATATATCCTCTAAAAGCCACTTTTTCTTTAATTAGTGTCAGATATTTTATAATCGTGGTTTTTTAAAATTAATTATCTTTTTCCAGTTCGTTTTAGCATTTACTTGTATTTTCAATGGTTTTTAACTTACCATTTTCATCGTATTTTAGATTTTTAACGTCTTTCCTTTCACGACACTGGACTTTAATCAACGGACAGACAACCGTTATGTACACAAATATGTATATCACTGATTTTAATGTAAACATAATGTACATAAGTATCACATAGTAAGGGCACGTGTAATCTGTCGCCTTAAAGCGATATAAATGAACGAGATATTACAAATTTTTAATAAAATCAATATTTTTGTGGGTAGTTTAAAAAATGATCATGGAAATGTCAACGTAAATGTTTTGTACTGATTTAGAGCGTAATCCGATAGATTTAGGGCCAGTCCCACCACTGGCTGATAGAGGCTCAGATAGCTGAAAAATGACGTCACTGTCAGATAAGGGAACAAAATCCTATATTTCCATCGCATATTTTACACGTTGGTTTGTTATCAGACAATTTGTAATTTGGTGGGACAGGCCCTTAAAATTCATAATAATTCTATTGCATGGTAGATTACGTTAACGGTGATAATAAAGAAAATAGTGAAAGAAACAATAAATATTAATGTATTTATTACAGGTAAATATTTTGTCACAATAAAAATATCAAAACAATTGTATCACATAATTGTATCACAAGTTTTTCCTTTTTATTTTTATTCACATAACAATAATTCAGAACATATTTTATTCAATATTTTGTAAATTACATTTAAATAAAAAGTATACCATAAATTATTGAGATTGAAATGAAAATCAATTACAAAAATTAGGACATATAGGTTTTTTATTTATTTCCATCAAAAAATAGCCTCTGGATTCCCACGTCATTCTAAATTGAATAAATGACAATATCACAGCAAGTGTATCATTTTCACAAAATTCTTATAATAGATCAGGGTTCAGCATTCTTCTTTTTCTCCAAATCTGAAGGCAGCAGGAAACTTAGCAGCCCTCCAACTGAAATACATAAATATTCAAAATTATATGAACAATAATATGATGATCTAGTGGGGGGGGGGCAGATCTATGATCAAGGAGCTAGTAGTACAAACAACAGTCTTTAGGGATCTTTGTAATCTTCTTATTTTGAATTAATTTATATACTTGTTTTATTATTTTTTTTACTTTCTACAGTTGGGACAGCCACACTCCGGGTCCCCCTGGCGTCGCCCATAAGACCGAATGGAACTTTGTGGAGTATCTGTCTTCATTAAGAACAAACATAAATTTATATAACACTAGTAATATACCTATAGTAAGTCCGGCGAAGCAATAGAAGGAGAGCTGGCAGTGGTCCATCAGTAACGCCTTGAGGATGTTGATTCCCAACACCGAGCTACCTCGACCCACCATCAAGCACAGGCATACCGCCATCGCCCTGCACGAAACATTGTAGGTAAACATATACACGTATAGCCTCAATATTGCGCCTTAAAGACATAAGGTGTGATCTACATGGACTACAATATTTTTCTTTACAATAGGTATTATGATAAACACAGCTGTACTTACTTGACATATGTAGGGAAAACATCCACAACGAAGGTGGCGAGGTACCCAAAGTTGAGAACCCCTGACACGTAGATTATGAACAGAATGTTGCTTACTATCCAACTACTGCTCAAATTCACCATCAAACCTGCTACTCCTGACAGCAGCTGAGAAAGTACCATAATGAGTAGAGGTAAAGGAGCCTAGAGTTCAAAATTTAAAAAGGCGCCATCTATTGTAGTACTTACATACTAAAGGCATTATAAAACTTTTTTATTGTTCACAGTAATATCCTAAACATTGATTAGGTTAATACAATTTAAATTTTACCTGTATTGAAATAAGAAGTGTTTTTCTTCCAGTGCAAGCCATAACTGTGGTCAGAGTAAAGTTCAGTACAGACATGAAAACGTCAATACCGAACACCATGAACATGGCGGTTTGATCCAAGCCGCAATTTACCGTCTGAAATTAGAAAATTACAAAACAATTATAAGACAATATTAAGTACTTAATGTATAATAATATATATGAAAAACTCAGTGTGAAGATACAATTTTTAATGACGAAATGATAAGCTTTCATTCCCAGCCAAGGAAATGCTGGGCATGAACTTACATTTGTCTTAGTAACATCGAGTGAGGTCTGCAGCATCTGACAGAAGGTGATGTTTTCGTCTCCACGCTCCATGGCACGCATGATGCCGTCAGATATGAACGGCAACCATACCATGTAAGGGTTCAGACTGAAAAAATTAACGCAAACACATATTAAAATTATACACATGCAAATTACAATTGTACAATTTTAAAATCTATGAAGAACGAAATTCATGTCATAAGATCAATCAAAATCAAAACGAAGGAATACGAGACACAAGCAATGAGAGTTAATCTATACTAATATTATAAAGAGGAAAGATTGGTATTTTTGTATGTATTGAAATAACTCAAAAACTACTGGGCCGATTTTAAAAATTCTTTCACCGTTAGAAAG
>JAOCNA010000032.1:7311218-7327587 GCA_026546675.1 Papilio helenus | reverse complement strand
GTCCAACTATAATTTTAGGACCTATCTAAATAAATAATGAAGTAATCACTAGACGTTTAGTTATTTGTGTGTTTCTTCTAAATATCGCGATAAAATCTAAGATAACAAAGTGAAACAGTACAAAAGCGATCAGTATTAGAAACGCCGTCTGATGACCACTTTTTCATATCATTAAATATTATAAAGCTGGAAGTTTAATCATCTATCATTCTTTGTGCTCTAACTTTCTCCAGAAGTAATTGTTTTTTATACTTTGTAATCTAGACGAAGACTATTTATTTTACAATTTCTATGAATGAAACTAGCCAATCTCAGATCTTGCGTAAAGTAATTTAAGATGGTTACAATTAGTTCGACAGAAGTTCTTTTCTTCTTTCATGAATTTACCACAAGAATTGAGCTATGAAGTATGTCAACTTATTGCTTTTAAATCATGCTTTGTGAATTTTGTATACGACGCAAATATCATGTAATGTGAAATAGCCTGCCTTGCGCCCTTACATAAAGATACCGTGACCCTCAGACCTTGGTCCACGATGACCATAAACAGACACCTCGTGCACCTTGAATTAGTTATGCGAATACAAACTTGATACTCTACTGAAGTTAAGGAAAAATTGATATTTTGAAATTCGAGAATATTCTACATGTTGTAATTGCATTGTATTTCCTCCAACATTAGCACTGCATTAAGTAATGTTTACGAATTCAAAATTGGTGTGAATGGTAGAAAAGCAACTTGGTGACCTTTAGTCGTGTCCGCAGTGGGCGACCAAGTCTATTTTAGTTGTGCTTGTACCACAACACCTACAAAACGACTTAGCATTATGTCCTCTAAACCGATCGTAGTTAACCCACGCGCAGTTAATGTCGAACCAATAGCAATGCAAGTATGTTCGGTGGATTGACGTGTCGCTAATTATTATTGCAAATGCGTTGGACTAAAGTGAAGCTCGTTCATTGTGTGACAGTATGACATCTTGTTTCTTCATTCTACGAAGTAGATTTGGCCATAGCAGATTTGTAGCATAATAACGACGCTTGTATTCTAACTATTTTCTTCCAATGCAATCGTTTTTAACAATCCGATCAGAGCTGTATTTCCGATAGCGTGCAATCCAGGCCGTCGTTTCCTTCAAACCTTCACGCTTCATCATCATGATTGCACAGCGCCATTATGTGAGCCACTCCACCTTACCCGACCTCGGCCCCTCGGATGTTGTTAATTGCTTCCCCTGTCACTACAACGGAAATTTGCTTGATACATAACCAAGAACTTTTAAATACTATTAAAAGGAAAATAAAGCTCACAAGAATATGGCAATTTGCACATACACTTCCGTATTCTAGGAGAGCGAAAACCTTTAGTAGATCTAGATGAGCTAGTCGCAAGACCCTCTGGTTGGCTTACAATTTTTTAATTGTAGTATTAGCTAATATCTAGAATCATTTAACTTCACCTTTTTCGTGTTGTAACTCGTAACTAATTATTGTTTACCGAGCCAATTTGAATTCCCATTAGAATGTAATTTATCAGTAGCGACATACTTCCGTCGTTCGTACAAAAGAATCCGTGGGAGCATCCGAGACACTCACTTTCCAGTCGACAGTAATTACAAGCAGTAATGTATTCCATAACAATTTACAAACTTGCTCTACGCACAACGCCTTGCTTTTAATAGTAATCATATTATGTTACGTTTTCACTTTCGATACTACCTTCTAAATTGGTTTACTAATTTTTAGTAGTATTACGATTAGTGTGAAGTGTAAAATGTTTAATTTATTCTGTATTCTAAAGTAAATTTAGCTACTTCATTATTCCAATTGCCTTGATTACTAAAAACTTTTGAGAATCATATGTGCAACAACTCTTAGGAATTAGTGTTCTCGAAGATTCTAATTTTCTTAGCTCCTGTTATTGTTTGCGACAGCATTATGAGATCAATACCTAGATCTGGCAACCTCTTTGCATCAATCTATTGTTTGATTTTTTGATACTGTGTCATACACCGTTACGTTGTTATGCGGTAATGTTATTGTGTAACATGTTTTTGTAGAGTCGTCTTCATTGTGTCGTAACTTGTAACTTGATAGCGACACGCTCGAGTTTCTGGACTATTTGTTCAATTAATAAAGTGATGAGTTCATTTGTATCTTGGTAGACCGATCTTTGTCCTACATATTTAACTTCATTGTGATTTGAATTTTATCTGCCAATTTACCTAACCTCAAAACTTTTGAACTTGCTTAAGCTTAACCGTTGATTAATATTATTATTGTTAAAAAAAATCTTGTGCTTTAAAATTAAAATCTTGTTCTCAGATATTTCATCTTTTAAATTACATTTGCTGAAAACATATTGATGCCTCAAGTAAGAGGAAATTTCACGGTCAGAAAGATTTATTTGTTTTACCGAATTTTGCAATTTTATATCGATTACGTCAATTTCATTAAAGCATAACATCCTGAGGATTCGGACGTCAGTAAATTTATCGTAAGGCGATTAATGTCTTTAAAAACGTCCGCTGTTGGCAAAACCGCACAAACCTTGATGAATATCTTAATTCGTGCCAACTCCGTTGATGTTCAAATTGATTGTACAATAAAGTTCAAATTTTAGATAATACTTTAAGTTTTTTTTTACCAAAAATTTGGGCTTCGATGTATATGGCGAAGTTGTGTGTTTTACGGCTAGTTTTACATGAGATTTTAATATTTTGTATATGATTATGTTGTGTGAAACTGGCGCATACCGCATTGCAGCGCCATCATATTGACCCGTTGCCTTTCCTAGAATCTTATTCAGGCTAGCCATAGCTAATACATGCATTTATTGACCAATTTAATGAAGTAGGAATCTAAAATCTTGCTGAATTTTGTTACCACTGTTGACCTCTTACATCTATGCTTTATATTACGTCTTAAGTGAATCTCATCTTAAGTTCAAACGCGTACTGCTCTTGTAATCCAACTTTCACTCTCGCATACTTTCTTGAGTGAGATTTATGATTTGGTTCGCTAATTTTTCTAGCTGTTACCGTTTATAGTTGTTACGTATAGAACAAGTGTATCATGTAATACATGGTAATGTACTTGTAAATGTATTACAACGTGTATGCAAATATTATATCTCTCAAGCAATACCTTTCAGGAAATTAAATTCTTGACACTATGTGGACTGATCAGTAGCGTATTTGATAAGCAGTAGAAGATAAATTTAGATTTACTTAGTAAAAATCATTTTTGTCACGGATGCAACAATGAATTTGTTCAAACCTCTAACAAACGATTAAAGGGCACTATAATAGTAATTACGTACATGCTCATAGTATCGTGAATAACAATGCTTACTGTTATATTTCCGTAGTAACATTCACTCGTATCGTTAACACCATGAATGAATACCTAATTATATTTAGCCGAAACTCATGGCCGTTGTTACGTAATGTGTTTTGTAATAATCCATTACAAGTAAATTACATCGATGTACAAAAAAAATGTAAAAAACCTGGTTTAATTTAGTAAGAAAACACTTTACTAGTATGCACTTTGGAAGCCGAAAGATACAAAGTAGTAGTAATATTATAAATTTATAGAACTGAAAACATGACATTTCATTAGACTATTGTATTCATGAACTTTCTACCTCCTTTGATGTCCAACATTGATATTGTTGCAAGTATAATGTAATGACAATTATTTTATTTCTTAAAGAAATGTCATAGTTGGTGAATAAGATCATCCACCCCCGAGCGAATGCGGTCTCACTCCAATTACAGCAGAATTCCGAGTGCACTTTCACTGGAGGCCGGACTGCTTTCTTGTTTAATGGCTGGAGAGTAGGCTGACAGCGGAGTGGCTGCGCCGGCGCCGGAGTGCGATGCTCTAACCATTCATGCGTTTTGTTTTATTTACCCCCATTGTTTACTTGAAGGAGAAATTTTCATCGGTCTATAGATTTTACGACTTATTTCACTTTATCCAAGTTTGTTGTGCAGTATCATCTTCAATTAAATCTAACTTGACTTTTACGACTTCAGAAATTTACGTAATTAACAAAATTACGTGTATCGCTTCATAACCTTTAACGTAACCCTAAACTTGTGACGTCCCCTCGTAACTAATATACGACGCCTCTGTAAAAAACACTTCTATTTTTATCCTTGCTTCCTCCCGTCGACCGCGTTCTGTCATCGCAACTGTCGCACGTCGATTGACACTCCCTCGTGTCTCAGATTCGAAGCCATGATATCAAATTATCGGTCAACCTTAAACCAGAGTAGTAAGAGCGAAAATCGTCTGGAATAGGAAGTTATTTTGACACGATGGTTCTAAGGATTGTAGGAACTCTTTTGAATATCTATATTTACGTTTTATTATTTAATTTTTAAACTTTTATTTATTAAAATAAAAGTTTTTGGAAGAAGATTATTTTAGACGTCTGACATAAAATGTACAGAAAGAGACTCCATGAAAAACATTTAGACCCATGTAACATTTGTAGATATTTTGGTACAAACGTAGGTGTAGTTTAATAATGTAGCGTTTAAAAAAACAATGAAGACGTATATAAACAACGCAGTGACTCAGTCAAAATACAATTAGTAGAGAAGACCTCTCGTCGTGACCTCGACATTAATTTGTAGAGTTTAAAATAAAATCTTTTTTTTATGACTCACGTCTCGCTGTCCACAATGCAGGTAGATAGAATACTGAGATTTGTCCAATTTAACTATACCATCTCCGAAATTATTGGATTATATCGTTGTCTATATTCAGAAGATAACTATTTCGAGAATGAGACTGATGGCATTGCATCTACACAGTATAAGTTCACAGTAAAGATATCTTTCTGTTTACTGTCTTACTTCTCTTGCATCTTCCACGTCAACAACACATTTACATCTCCGAATAATCTGATGCGGCTACTTGCTAACGCCACTTTATTGTTCATAATCATTTAAGCATTTACCTTCTTCCGGACAGCTCTTTTTGCTTTGTGCATGCTTAATATCAGCTGTCGTTCTAACCTTGTTTGAGGCGCATCGACCCCTTGCGCTTTCGTTTATGTAATGCGGTTCATTGACTCGCAACCATTCGACCATTTTGCCTACCCCATGCTTGTAGTCTCTTGTGATCTTGAGACTTACGCTTCTAAATTAACTAAATTTAATAGAGTTGTATGTTTGTTGTATATTTGATATTTCTACTCGGGTTATTGAACTTTTTTTTATATTTTCGCTGTCTGATATTATTTCTATCGGTTCATTTATTCTCCCTCTTTTATAATAACTGTAACAAATGAATGAAGTGTTGTAAAGAAATTTTCAGCTAATAAGACAAGTGACACTCGGAAGCCTTAGAGCGCCGGCGGAGGTCGTGGGGGGAGCGGGATAAGCGCTACATCTCGGTCAAGGGCTCTCCATACACCTCATACAACTTGCCCCGGAGCGTACACGGTTAATCATATAATTATTGATGTTTTACTGTACCAAGAAAGACTGAACTCAATCCAGAAACATATTTGCGTCGGAGGACAAAGAACCTGATGCTTCCAGGGCTTTTTGTTTCATACGTTGCACAAGAACAACGAATCATACAAATGTGGAATTATTTTATTAAAATCTTCAGGGCGAGTTAACAAGGATGTAGAATCTAGAACTTAACTCAGTCATTAGCCAATAGGATTTAGACTTAAACTACGAGAGTTTAAAGACGTTTATTGCAGCATATGCTGCGTTACTAACACAAAGCGTTGATATAGGGCAGTAAGATGTTGATAGCGCTAAAGTGTTGATTTGCCGGCTGCGATACATTACAACGAGATGGCTCCTATACATTCTACATAACATCCGGCTTCCTTGCAGCAAATACCGCTTCAGTTTGCTATATTTCGGTATGTAACAAGTTAATATTAGGTTAACTTGTGTGTGTCATACAGAACTAAAGTATCATATTTCCTTTTTCAATTACGTTTATTAAAATACATTACATTACAATACATTTCAAGGATCTCAATATCACAACTGGACTGGATATTACTTGATTTCATTCATGAAAAGATAAACGCGAAGATAAAGATTTCCACGTCAAAGGCAGATGTAAAAATCCTTTTAAAACGCTTTCGGTCACGTTCTGGCACGTTTCCAGCTCCTGTGAAATAACCGTACAGATCCCGGAGCTATATTAATACGTAGGCAATAAATAGATACGTAACTTTGCTTTAAAAAACAAAACAAAAAGCAGGAACGAAACGGTCATTTGTTTATGTGACTGATGGTTCCGTTTGTGGTTATATTGATAGAATATTTTTTGAATCCATCAAGGACTTAGAAAGTCTTAAATCTGCATAGTAGTTTGAAGAGTAGAATTAATTCTCTATTTAATCTATAAATTGCATAAACATTTCTTATTATAACACGTGCAGAAATCTTTGTAACCTTGTGCTAGTAACCCGTTTCTTATCTCGAGTTGTATAAACAAGATGTTAAAAGGCAAGAGATTCCATTACGTGTGCCCTTTTTACAGTATGTTATGTACTTTCTATCGGACACGATAAATAATATTCTTCATACCATTTCAAATTTTGATCTTTCAATATCTTGATTCACAACATCGCTTTATTTAATAAAAGCTATAGCCCTCGTAGATTCTAAATCCGTTGTTATGAATATTTCTGACCTATTTCGTGGCATGGGAGGTGTGGACTATATTTCTCCCCATTTGTTTATTCCTCATGCGAACTAACGATAGATTTACGATACAAACTTTTGCATTTTCGAAGAGTTTTATAAATGGTTTAACTAAAACTGCAATGGTTTATAAAATGCAGGAATAATATTTTCGTGCACATTTTAGTATATTAGAAGTTATGCTAGCGTCACACGACAGTAGAATTTGGTAGTAATACATTGTGTTTAATTAATAGCAATACTGTACTGACTTACTTCTGGTATCGTGTGAAACTAGTATAAGTTGTTTACATAAAACACGGAACATAATCCAACACAAAACCTAAAAATATCGTCGCAACTGCCATAAATGATAGCATACCTTAAATATCTCACATCCTTCAGCTTTATAACACGGTTTTATACGATGTCATAACAGACAAACGTTAAAAGTTTAAAAAATGAGTGCGCGGGACTTCTACAAAGTGATGTACCGGAACAGATCTGACAGACATAGTAATAGAGAGTATCTCGACAACGATACGGAATTCAATGCGAACCATTATAAGCTATTCGATGACTTTAGTACGGATTTAAGGATAAATTTCAACACAATAAGCAGTGTGTTCCATGAAGTGACGAGATGCAGACGAGGTGATCCCAATGATTCCGGTATTGATCTGGAGAACGGGAACCTAATCGATACTTCTCATGATAAAGATTTGGTAAGTTAACGAAGCTTTGTTTTAATTTGGTGGGTGATTTTGTATTTTAAATCAATGTGATACTGTAGCGAGATTTTTCTAGTAAAATTTATTTGTATAATTTCTCTAGTTACATTTATTTTACTTACATATTGTCCATTGCTGTGCTGTTAATGTTTTGTTCTTTGAATCTAGGAAAAAAAATCCACAGCCATGTTATTCAGAATCGCATCACAATTTTATAAAAGAAGTATAGCTATGTAAGAAATGTAGGATTATTCATTTTTATTTTAAAATAACACTAGTTTTAAATAATAACAGTTGTACTGAAGTCCTACATCAACATACTTTAGCATTTTCTATGCTGCAGATTGAAAAATATAACTGAAACGTAGACAATAGAGATTTGAATATATGATATTCTCTACTAGAAAGTTCTCTTGAAACTGAGAATTGTATGACGTCAGCACTTGGCGCAGCGCCAGAAACTGAGTATAAATATAAAATTCCTTATTTAGAGAAGTTTTTCAAATTATAAACCGATCTCAAAGTAGTGCAATACACTTTGGAGAAATTTTTATGCGTATTGAGTCAGCTCCAAGTGTGGAAACTAGATAGATTGGTACATTGCCAGAATTTAAAATTATTTCGTATTGTATTTAGAACTCGTAGTATCTCTTTAAAAAAAACAAAAAGTAGATTTTTCATCGATTACTTATTATTTTCGTTGAGTGTGAGTCATTGAGTATACATTAAGCTGTTCTAACTGCGACACTCTATTTAAGTGTTCCCCTTAGTGTAGATTCAGACTTAGGGTATTTTTAGTTACCTATAGTTTCTCGTAGATATTCGATTAATGTTGATTGTAAAATTATTTCTTTCGAATTGAATTTGTTTAAAATAAACCAATCACTTGAAATAAGGCAACTAACCATTACGGTAGAGCATTGTGTGTTGGTCAGTACAGCAGCGGACATTGTTTGTCGGCTGGCATTGTCACATGCTAATACTTCCTGCGATACAGTCCACTTTGTTTGAACTTGACTGTTAAATATGTCTTCTGTAAAATTTAGGGCCTGTCCCACCAAATTGTAAATTGTCTGATAACAATCCAACGTGTAAAATATGTGATGGAAATGTCGGATTTTGTTCCCTTATCTGAAAGTGACGTCATTTTTAAGTTATCTGAGCCTCTATCAGCCAGTGGTGGGACAGGCCCTTATAACTGTAATTATGTAAGACGATGGATAAATAAATACGTGTTAAGGGACAAAGAAACTCGAAAAGTTCACATATTAATTGTCTTACGGCTTATACATACATTAAATCCAAAATCCATTAAAATATTGATGTGTACTAAATTGTAAGCGGCTCTTACGAAGTGAATTGATCAAGATTCTTTTCAATATTCGGCCATTATTCTTTTGTTTGGTACAAACTGATTATGTGAACTTTAAAATGTGGGAATTTGTTGTACCAACTTGTACAATCTACAGTTTGTTTTGCCTATGACAAAACTATTCCGACCTTAGAGACGTCGATGCCAAGGTACCAAATTTTACGACAGAAATAGTAATTACGAATCCAATGAAATTCTTCTTCGTTTGTTTTTTTACTATATCAATCAATTTATGGATTACATTTTTAACCGACTTCAAAAAAGAGAAGGTTCTTAATCCGGCTGTATTTTTATTTTTTTTAGTAATAAACAATATTGTTTCACAACAACATTGTTGGTGAGAGGTTCTTTGAGTTAATTGAAGTGTGTCATAATTAATTAAAGAAAATCAAAGTCAAGGTAATTTAAGAATGACTGAATAGTCATTTTCGTAGCCACGTCTATTGAGACTTATTCAACGTCCAGCTGATTTTTTTTTAATTCTTCAAACATTCTCTTTAGTATTTAATGGTTCTGGGTTTCTGTTTTATATTTATGATATATCAATAATAATCAATTTTTTATATCTCTTCCGGATAACTTCTGATATTTAGTTGTACTCTTCGAATGTCTGAGATAACCTTTGTCTTATTGACTGGATCTTTGCCAATAGGAAAAGAATGCGTCACATCACTAAGATAAATTGTGGTTGATCTAAGAGTAACCTGATACCGACGCGGAATGTTTGCAGATAAACTGTGGGTTTCCATTGTGGACATACTTGTACAAAAGTATATACACATCCCGCTCATTGTCTTCAAATTAGAGTGACAAGGAAAATAATCATGATGTTAATCTTCTATGATGATGTTAATCACTAGAGATGCGGTACACTTACGAACGAAAGTGTCATCGGTGACAGATGAGCAGCAACCTTAATGACTACCCACATTCCAGTTGACTACAAACCTCGGTAGAAAGTTAACATTAACTTTAGTAATGCGGTTAATAGTATGTCAGATATAACTTTTACAGCAAAAAAACATTGACCAAGATGACTGACTTTTTTATAGAGTTTTTAACTAATAACTTAGTAAAATGCGATTTTAGATGAAAATAGATCAATATAATGCTGAAAGTCCTTATCGGGAATTTTCATAAATATCTGGGCAAAATACAGTTATTCTGGAAAATTCAGATACACGTATAGACATTGTTTTTTATTTACATAATATGTGAGCGGCAGTTTTACACAACTAAATTAGCGACTTCTATATGCATTCTTAGATGCAAAATAACTACAAAACACGGCTCGAATTTCCTTTGATCTGATGCATGACATTATGCATTTTACACAGTATTAATGAATTTATTCGAAACCTTTAGTATTCCATGCATTTTCCGACATTAACACTTCCAGTGCCGTTGAAAGCCAAGCTTGTAGAGTAAAATATATGTGATAAAGAAGACATCGTTAAAAATGTACTAGCACGAAACGGGTTAAAGGATCTTAAATCATCTTTCTGATAATATCTGAATCACAGTTTGCACTGTCTACTTACACGGAATCGTACATTGTGATTTGCATTCAAGTGCCGTTATGAACAGTCGTGAGTCGCCTGCTAATGCTTTATAAATGGTACCGTTTAAACAATTTATACCTCACTTATTACTCATCACTAAACTTTGAATCTGTAAGCGTCCATGACTTTTTTCCGTTTAGTTTAGTCCATAAAATAGTATTAATCTGTTGTTTATAATAGAATTTGTAATTATTTACATCAAGTCTTCAAAGATATGTTCGTGAATTGCTTGGATTCATTCCAACTACAGAAATCCATTTCAAAATGATTTAAATGTTGAAGGTTGACACTTGAGCCTACAGCATTCTGTTGTTAAAGAGTTCTATGCAATTGTTTTAAGGCTTAAGCGAAGTTGATAATTTTGCCATTGGACCTGTCTAGTAGGTTTTGGGAAAGACAATTTTCATTTAAAGACACGATACTTTTACTACTCCTAAATCATACAGAACTTTCTGGTAAATGACAAGTTTAAAATAAAGTGTATAAATTAACCCTCTCATGTCGTTTATCTCTTCAACATCGTAACCGGTATTTGATCGGTCTGTAAATAAACACCAGTAAAACATACGAGTAGTTCAGCTTCCACAAATAACGTGCTAGCCTCAGCTTTCTTGCCAAATGACCTTGACCACGTGGGCTACCCGTTTAACATCGATTCGCGTTAACCGAAACAATTTTAATC
This sequence comes from Papilio helenus, assembly GCA_026546675.1. NCBI lineage: Eukaryota > Metazoa > Arthropoda > Insecta > Lepidoptera > Papilionidae > Papilio > Papilio helenus. The sequence continues at coordinate 7,316,566 of JAOCNA010000032.1, read as the reverse complement.
AACAACAATTTATTTTAAAGCAAGATGAGGTAGCACTTAATGTAAACATAAATGTTTGCCAATTATTTAAATAATTTTCAGCTTGTTAAAACAATCTTCAAATCTTATTGATTTGATTATAAATCCATTAACTTATGATTTTTTAATTCATACTTTTTTACAAACGAGATTCAATTCGTTATTTGTATTCTTCTGTCCAATTATTCAAAGTACAAAGTTTACCTTAATTTAAGGATATTTCGTGCATGAAAAATAACTTCCTTGGAACAAGTTCGGACCTAGTTTGCCTTTATGCATTGTTTCGAATCAATATTGGATTACTCAATTTGGTTTTTCTTGTTTCAGTTGGAGAACGAAGTGATGGTAGATCCTTGGAGCAGCATGGACTCTTCTAACTCGCCATTGACTGATTCCGGACCATCGGCCAGCGAAGACTGCACACCTTCCACATCGAGCGAGACCCCGCGAGGTCATGCGCACTCCTCCAGCCCGCTCTCTCCTGACGCGCGTCGCCTGCCCGACACTATTGACGCTAAATCTAGAAATGTAACAAAATATCCCTCCAAAGGGACTGACAAGACACGTGCTCGGGATCTCACGTTAGAGCTGGAAACTCTTGAATCCGACACTCTCCCGCGCCGGCCACATTTTTTAGATGACGACTACCAACCACCGTCACGATCTAACATTGAGTGTCGTATTCCTAAACCGCATTTTTTGGACCATTCTCCATCACCCGACGAATTTGATGAGCGAAGCGACATAACAAACCCAAACTTTTTAGATGACGAAATCGATGGCGACGATGGCCATGCACAAAAGAAATCCGGGGCATTACCAAAACGACCGATGAAACCGCAGTCTTCCACATACACCCCTCAAGATGACCGACCTCATAGGACAAATTATAGAACAACTTTGCATTATGGATTGGAAAGCGCGGCCAGATCAAGCGAACGAGACAAACGGGCTTCCCAGCTATATAGAGGTACCTGGCCTGGGGAGCGGGACGTCTGGACGGGCCAGGACTCCTCTAGTGTCAGAAGTTTTTCAAGTAATGGCTCAAATAACTGCTCCAGACCTTCCTCCAATTTAGAAAATAAAATGGAATGCGTATGTTCCTTGATATCCCTACTTAGTTTGTCGCCTGAAAATAATGCAGATCTTAGTGGCCCGCTCCTAGAAATGAGCAGGTCAGTTGAAAGTTGCATAGCGATGCGACAAGCTGGATGTATACCCTTACTAGTACAGCTAATACACTCTAAAGTACCGAGAGAGACTCGTGACCGCGCCGCTAAGGCACTACGAAACATTATCCACACGCAAACTGACGATAAAGCGGGCAGAAGAGAAGCGAGAGTGTGGAGGTTGCTCGAACAAGTCCGCGAATATTGTTACGTGTTAGAAGACTTAGTAGACGCGAGGAAAGAAGATAAAGAAGTAATAGAAGACGACGCCACTAAACATCCCAGTCAAAGCGTTGCGGCGCTCATGAAGCTCTCGTTTGATGAAGAACATAGACACGTGGTGTGCCAGCTGGGCGGGCTGCAGGCGCTGGCGGCGCTGGTGAGCGGCGACCAGGCGGCGCACGGCAGCAGAACTGACGACAACACCTGCCTCACCATGAGGAAGTACGCCGGAATGACGCTCACCAATTTAACATTCGGAGACGGCAATAACAAGTCATTGCTGTGTTCCTTCAAAGATTTCATGTTGGCGCTCGTTGAACAACTTGAATCTCCAAATGATGATATGCGACAAGTAAGTATTGTTCTATTTAGAAACTTGTATATCCAGAAAAACTAATTCTATGCCAAATTGGAAAAATCAAGCGTTCATAACATTAATTATTAAAACTTTATATTGATCCCTTTAATTTATTTTCCTTCGTTGCTTTCAGGTTACAGCTGCTGTACTAAGAAACCTATCTTGGCGAGCAGATACGAACAGTAAGCAAGTATTGAGAGAGGTCGGAGCCGTGAAGGGCCTGACCAAGGCCGCGATGACCTGTCAAAAAGAGGCGACACTCAAGTCAGTGCTGTCCGCTCTCTGGAACCTGACCGCCCACTGCTCCATGAACAAAGTCGCTCTATGTTCCGTCGACGGAGCCTTAGGGTTTCTCGTAGATATGCTTAGCTATAACTCCCCGACAAAAACCCTAGCAATTGTGGAGAACGCAGGAGGTATAATGAGGAATGTGTCGAGTCACATCGCCGTCCGCGAAGATTACAGGCAAATTCTCCGCGAGAGAAATTGTTTGAGTGTCTTACTGCAACACCTCAAGTCTCCCAGTCTGACGGTCGTCAGCAACTCGTGCGGCACCCTGTGGAACCTGTCGGCTCGATGCCACCAAGATCAACAGTTCCTCTGGGACCACGGCGCCGTACCCATGCTTAGAAGTCTTATTCATTCCAAACATAAAATGATTGCGATGGGTTCCAGCGCAGCTCTGAAGAATCTTCTCAATTCGAAACCTGGCAAATCGCACATAATCGCCCTAGACACTACTGCCAGAAACATGAACTTACCCGCCTTACCAACTCTCGGCGCCCGGAAACAAAAGGCGTTGGAACAAGAGTTGGATCAAAACTTGGCCGAGACCTGCGATAACATCGAACCGGCGACATCTCCCTCAACTAGTAACAGAGAAGAAAAGAATCTATTCACAGCGACAGAAAGACAGATCGCTATGAACTTAGAAAGACATAGAATGACATCTAGTTCTCCGCTCATGGGGAATCTGGCGTCGCAGATATCACTCAGCCACAGCGCTCACTTGGCGAGCTACCTCAGTTGCAGTAACACTCTCTTAAAAGGCGCTCTGGTGACAAGATCGAACACAGGCAGTGCTGGCAACGTCAATAGGTCTGACAGCAAGGACTCCGTCACCAGCACACACTCCGACTCCGTGTTTGAGAGGGTCACGCGCACAGGCAAGGTGCCCGTGCCCACGCCGCGGAGCAAAGACTTGATGAGAATGGAACCTTCAGGCGAAGCGTTTAAGGCGGCTTCGAAAACCCTACCCAAAGACAACACCTACCGATACAATCAACCTCCTATACCACCACCCAGGAGTTCAACAGACATGAGAACCAATTACACGGAATCTGGTTACGACGTCGATCAAGATTCCTGCGACCAACCCATAGATTATAGCAGAAAGTACTCGGAAACTAAAAACAACGAAGCCGAAACTCCTCCAGCGCAAGAAAAATCCAAGAGCTCCGACACCAAGAAATATAAAAAGGAAAATGCCAACACCTTCGGCGATTATCAAGAAACAGATTTAGATCAACCGACGGATTACTCCCTGCGGTACGCCGAACACCATTCGGAGACGGGCTCGGACATCTCCGAGCCGGCCGGACCCTCCGTGCACGAGGACACCATTAAACACTTCGCCACCGAGGGCACTCCATACGAAACTCCGATTATTTTTTCAACAGCCACATCAATGTCAGACTTACGCGTGATCGGAAAAGAAGGGAAACCGAAGAGTACTCCCAACGCGAAAGAGAACCCCGAAGTGATGACCCACTCGGACGAAAAAGATACGTGTTCCATAGAGGATCCTCCGCGACACGACAACGACCGCGATATATCTACCCCGCAGCCGCCTTGCACTGAACCTATTCCCGAAAAACGAAGCGTGTTTGATACTAAATTCAGCTCAGGAATGATCAGTCCCGAGAAACCTGTGAACTACTGCGACGAGGGCACGCCGGGGTACTTCTCGCGGGTGAGCTCGCTGAGCAGTCTCGGGGAGCCTACGGAGGAGGACAGCCTGGCCAAGAGGAACGCGCTCGCCACCATGCACGTCGAGCCCGGCCCGCAGGAGCAGAGCACCAGCAGCTCCGGCAAGGATAAAGAAGGTAAACATCGTTACTTCAATTTCTTATCGAAAAAAGAAATCTTCACTTGCTAATGTAACTTGAATCCGTCAGGTTCCAAGGCGGTGACGTTCGCTCAGTCTCCGCTGGTGTCAGTGCCGGGCACGCCGGGCCGCTTCGTGGAGGACACGCCGCTCATGTTCTCGCGCTCCAGCTCGCTCGGCTCGCTGCCCGAGTGCTCGCAGCACGACGACCAGGGCTCAGTCGTCTCCGAAGTCAGGTCAGTTACACGAGCATTCTTTCCATACTTGCTCCCTTTTTCTCAGAATTAGTAGTCTTTATACCTATGTGACGTCACTTTATGGCCATTATATGCGTGTCAGCCGGCTGACGTCGGGCTGCATCTCGCCGAGCGAGATCCCCGACTCGCCGGGCCAGAGCGCGCCGCTGTCGCCGCCCGCCGCGCCCGCGGACCTCGCGCACCACACTGACCATCAGGACATGATGCCTCACCATAATGGTATGTACACACGGATTAGGTAGAAAATCCAACGTTCCCCAACCCCGGGGTGAAGGACTTTAAGCATATTGACATTTATAGTGAATTTTGAAACTTAAAACTTTAGATACACTTATTTAGACATATTTTACAAAATGTTGTTCTGATTTAAATACCTTATTATTAAATGCTGTATGGTTTTCAATTTTCTCTTTTTTAATATGGAATCGAAAAGCACACAAATTCGATCTGATACCATTACCAATACTATAAAGTATTGAAAATTGAAAATTGAAATATTTGCATGTATATCATACCCTAACTTAGGATAGGCTCCGAGCCCCTCAGCAAGGACGTATGGTGAGCTGGTGATGATGATGATATTTGTATGTGGTGTACAGAGTCGCGCGTGGTGTCGGTGTTCGAGGAGCGCGTGTCCCGGTTCCAGGTGGAGCACACGCCGGCGCAGTTCTCCGCGCGCACCAGCCTCAGCAGCCTCACCATCGACGACGAACCCAAGGTCACCCACAACTAACACTACACACGACACGACACGACAATATCAGTGACGTCTCGTGTCTCACTCCAATATAAAGTTAAATTAAAATAAATTTGTTTCTACAGCAGTCACTCCTGATGATAAAGACCACAGAGTCCAGGGACTCTCCTCCTGATCTTTCCAGTTCGCTGGCCAATAACAGGTATCTATACGAGTTTTCTCTTTATTACTATAGAATAATGATAGTTTTAAAAAGCATTGAATTTTAATATCCAATCGTATTTTTTTAGTCAAGAAATTCAACCTCTGCCAGCCGTCTCAGGACTACACAATGACGCCATGAAAGGTAAATTCTCGTTATAACCGTAGTTTATTATTTCACCATATTCTGGAGACAGATTTTTCTATAATACATTTGTATCGCAGGCACGCAGACTCCCGGAGACACGTGCAAGGTGTACTTCACTGAGGACACGCCCGCCATCTTGTCTAAAGCGGGCAGCAACTCCAACCTCTCTGT
>JAOCNA010000032.1:7176042-7194910 GCA_026546675.1 Papilio helenus | reverse complement strand
CGGACAAAATTTCACACCAAAACTGAAGAATCTATCTAATTTACTTTATTCAATTTTTCTCCACAATCAGGTAAACACTAATCCAGAAATTAATGTACATTTCTAAAACCATATACATTATACGATTGACGTGATACGAAAAGGTAAATGTAAGAACAAGGCAAAGAGAGGTAAGTCGAATCCCAGCGACATCGTCCCGGGGCCCAATAACCCGTACCGTAAATACCTGCATACCGCCGCGCCTCATCGCTCATTTGTACTCAGACATTTTAATAATCGCATATTTTTATTCATGTCGCTGACATTCTGCGAAATAAGACTTTCTAAATAAAATCAACTTCATTTATTTTCATAAATCATACAAATATTGTTCACGAGACATGCCACAACTATTAAACTAACCTCAGGAATGTGAAATTGACACAGCCTAAATATTTAATTCAATTATTTTATTAAGACCCCTATGAATTGATAATCCATTAAATTTTCTCTTTTAGAAAAACGCTGGTAAAACGTTTTAATTTGTTTTATATACACATATTATCAATTTTCTAAGGGCTAAGAACAACTTTTGTGCATAAGTTGTTTGTTAGTTTGACTAAATGAACATAATGTACATTACAACAAACAAATAGATTGACTCAATTCACAATTTCACCGCAACACAGTCCGCATCCGAGTACAGTCTCTCCGGCGTGTCTTTAGAATTTTAATTAAATTGTTCATTGGCTCAATTAAATCGATTAATAAAAGCGGAGCGGAGGAGAAATGTTGCCCGTATTATTTCAAAACAGTCGACGCGTATCACTGCCGCTGTCGTCTGCCAAATGAATTCGCCACATTATAAGACTTAATTATTACATTCCCTAATGTAAATACAGCATTTTACTATACACATATAATAAAATTGAAGTGTGATTGTAATATCAAAAGAAAAATTCCAGATTTCGGGAAGATGATGTATTTGCGTTGCTGATAACGAATATCGCATTTAAGAAATTGTTGTCTGTCTGTGAGTCTGTCAGTTCAAACCGCAGTTGTTCCGGGTAATCTCCGAAAAGGCTGGGCTGATTTCGACCGGACTTTCACTGGAGGGTAGCTGACGTAAACGGGCATATTATAGGGTACTTTTTATCTTGATATTACGTGGAGGAAATCGCGGGCGACAGCTAGTAAAGATATATATTTTAAATTGTAATCAAACTTTACATTTAACTAACAACTTTAAATTTAAATATAATCGGCATTGCATAAAATGTTGCAAACCGCCTCCATGATGCACTATTTATCAGCAACCAGTTATCAAAACAATTAGGTCAATGGGTTATAATTTTTATTGTATAGTCATTTATAGTCTATATTTATCATGTAATCAAAACAACCAGAAACACTAAAACAAATGTAACCATCATTCATAATGCTAAAACATAAGCATCAACATTAAAAATGAATATAAAATTACAATATTAGTTCAAGTTGTTAATTTAAAATTTACACGTCTTAACTTTTCTCCATACCGTAAATACTAGTTATGTCATAATTGCACAATGCCACAGATAAAAACGATGCTCTCATCACCATCGCTAACCCTGTATTCAATGACCTCGTGAACAAGTAAGACAATATCGCCATCCCTTTTATTGTCTTAAAATAAAAAGAGATAGCAACAGTGTATACATCAAATTCACGGTTAGATCAATTAAATAACAAACAACTGAATATAACCTCTTCACAAGCAACGAATGATCACCTATCTTGGCTGCCAGTCGTAAGTAACCTGTCGTACTTCTTCATCTGTCTAGAAGCCAGCTCCACGTCCACATCAGTCAGGAAGTAAGCCTCGAAGTTGGATAACGGTCGTAGCATTGAGTATAGACGTTCCGCGTATTTTCTGAACAAAACATTACTCATAAGTACCAAATATCTACAAATTTTGTATTTCTACTTCACTAAAGCCAGATTCTAATAGGCAACTGGTTGATCCGGCTCGAAGGACCAAAACTAAATCTGAAAATTCAACAGTAATCGATACCTAGCATCAGTAGCTTTATCCTGGAGCAGTTCAGCGAGTGCTCGGAGGGCAGACCGGCGTGCGGCCGCGGCGGAGGCGGGCCGGCCGCGCAGCAACCCTCGCCCGCCTCCGGACACCGCGCAACACACTACCAGCAGCCGCGCCGCCGCGCAACGCACCAGGGGGCTCTTATGTCTACAGTCATTCATAATCCTAGACTATTACTGTTCTTTTGTATATGGCTTTAATTATCATCATGACACTAATGCCTTTCATTAAAGTTCAGTTGTGAATTGTATACGAAAGACTTTGAACTCTTGAATTCACATAATTGAAATTCCCTTACCCGACACCGTGAACACATAGTGCAGTAACGGTTTGTGTAAAGTCAACCGCACACACTATCTCATCCAACGCCATGTTGGCCGCGCGGCGCACCGGACGGCTGAAGCAGCCTGTCTTCACCAGTAGCGCCGTCACTGCTTCGTAGAAGTCCTGACACCAAGTCAGCGTTAGGGACAACGTTGAAGGCAACTATTTAATATTTCTCATTGTCTTTCCAAGCAACCAATTTGCGTCATACCTGCCTACTACGAGGGATCAGTTTTAAATTTCGAACGTGACGTTGATTCTCTCTGTTTACTCTGTGATTTGCCCAATTTATACCCTTTTGTTATTTAAACCTCTTTATTCTAGTTGAAACTGCTTCTTTTAGTTTACAAAATAGTAATGTTACCGGTTTCCTGGTATAGTTTGTGTTCTTGAGAATGCAAGCTAGCGTGAGGCAGGCGGTGCGCGCCACCTGCGACCGCGGTGAGTCTACGTGCACCGTCACCTGGATTCATTTGAAAATGTTAAATATTGTCTATGCACCCATGTTAAATAATTCTTTTAATGGATATGTTAAGGACTAGTTTTCGCGTAAAATAGATACACATGTACCTGTCTGATAAAATCGGCTATCCGAAGTTCAGTGATGACATTCCAGAATTTCTCCATCGCTTTGGGTATTTCTTCCAAAGTTTCGACAACTTCACACCTAAAAATTAGACAATATTTTTAATGTTCAAAATGAAAGTTAAAAACTACTTACTGTATTTTGAAACTAAATTTTTGCTGAAATGTTTGTTTATTTTAATAAAATTACCATGAAGATGACTTTAGTTTCCTCATCAGTTCAGAACACAAGAGCTCGCAGCCTTTGTAAGACGTGTCATTCGATTTGGCGCATTCTGGTATAGACGTGGACAAAGGGGATATGCTTCCACTGATTCTCCTGTATAAAACAAATATCGTTACTTTATATTAAAGTTTTATTAAACATATTTATGTATTAAAACTCCTGTCTTCTATATTCAATATAACTTACATTCTCCTGTCAATCATCTTAAGTTCTCCTATCTTGTCCTGAATGCTGATGGAATCACACGTAGATTCTGGTTTGGACACGCTTATCCTCAAAGAACACGAGGAGTAGGAGCCATTGTTGTTATAAATGCTATAGATACCGGGTTCCGAATTTATTGGCGGCAATTGAATCGCTTGGTTAGGAAGACGTTCTGTAAATCATTTCTTTTTTAGTTCTTTTTTATTTATTTACTGAAGATCGCGCTTATTAGGTAACTGAAGAACTTACTGATTTCATTTGCTAGAGAACTTTCTCCGGCTGCCAAATTATTGGACTTACATTCTGACCTTATAGTACTATAATCAGGTTTCATGTTTTTCTTCCTGCCATGATGAGCAGATAGCAAGAAGCATAATTTAGTTGCTTGATTGTTTTCAATGGGAGGTAATTTGAAAGGTTCCTTTGTGTCCAAAACTGCATCTGCTTCCGATGAAAATTCATGATCCGTACTTTGCGCGTTAACTTCGACGTTAGTATAGTTTCTCTTGTTTTCAGGTACAACGTCCAAGCAAGGAGTCATATCTATAATGCTTTCCTTATTCGCTGCGGATTCTTCCGTAAGAGGTGTGAGTACTCTAGCCCACGGACCTTTTGATTGTGTTTCGACATTATGTTTATCAGAAAATACATCAAAACGCTTAGATACGTTGATGTATAATTCTTCTATTTCCTTACTAATTGATTTCGATGAAACATATTCATCTTTGTCCTTACTACTGACACTGTTTTCTTTTATTCTGTTGCTGTCACACTCCATTAGTGAATCGTCATCAATATCAGAACTAGTTGATATCGATTTGTCGACATCTTCACTACATTTATAAGAATTATCTAACTCTTCGTTTACATCTGTTTTATTTTCTGTATCTTCAATTTCAATGTTGTCATATTCAACTTTTTCTATACTACGTTCTGGTTTGAGACATTTAGATGAATTATCTTCAAAGCTATTACTTAAAAGGGGCCAAAAGTCATCGCTGTTATTCATATCGCACTGAACGTCTTTGTACTCTATCATATTGGAGTTATGAATCTTGTATTCGATTCTCTTACTCTCAGTAACAGAAATGTAGGATGTTTGAGTTTGGAGCGTGTTGAGATCTTGAGACTTTACAACGAGACCTTCAGACTCAGCAAGCTCTATGATAGTTTTGCTGGTCTGTGTGAATGTTTCTTGTCCGACAACTGTACATATTTGAGAAGTCATAGACACTTTGTTACTGAACTTTTGATGTGATTCGATTATTTCATTGTCGATTATTTTAATTATTTCATTTTCATCATCTATATTATTTTCTACGGATAGATTGTGTTTGCCATGTTCTGAATGCAGTCGACAAGATGCTTCACTATCTTCGCTATCATCCCAGTCTATGACGTAAGTCTCTTTGCCAGATGAATTGTTTTTATCCGAACTGTAATCCGTGAAGTCTGTTGAATACACATTGGAAGTGGTTACACTTTTTGATTCAGTACTCTGTAGTTCTTCAGCGTTCACCTGTTTTTCATCTTGCTCCTAAAACGTTCGATTTTAGTTAAATTTCAAATGAATAGTTTATGAAAACTGTACTTGTCTACCACATTCTTTTCTTTCGAAATGTATCTTTGTATAATTAATAATGTATACGTAGTGAATTGTTGAATATCATGTATACTTACCATTTTACGGTCAGTTGATGTCGGATGTGTAACCACTACCGTGTATTCTTCGTGCTTACAAATATTTTAGTGCATTTCTGACAGTTTCTGACATTTTACTGTCATTAAATTATTTATGCCATTGCTTTTTTTCTTCGTATTAAATGGCTGATCGAGTGTTTCCCCTTGGGCTAATGACCTTTGTGAGACATCAGATCACATCGGCCCAACAGGACACCCGCTGTTTCTTTATTTTCATTACAAATCAAGTTTCTGTATGCCTACGTAAATATATCAATCGATCGGTAATAATAATTACCTACTATCTCTATTTTGGTTTATAAAAAGTCTCAAAAAAACAATATTTTAATGAAATGTATGTGTATTCAATTTGACTAATATCAAAACAATGATTAAATTCATAAAAAAGACTAGGGAATAAAAATTCATTATGTAAACAATTTCATAAATCGATTAAGAAATAAGAAAATTGTATATTGATTATGTACAATATGAAATTCATTTCATGGAGGTCGCAGAGGCATTACCAAGACTTTGTTCTTCGACTCGTGCTATAAGGTTCATATCACTGTCAGCTAGACTAGTGGTTGACTGACGCGGTATGTTAACTCTGCTATGTACCCTGTGCAGTTGGCAAGATGTTATACTGACATTATCGTCACTTTCCTCCCAGTCTGTGTCATAAGAATCCCTGCTTGAATTAACGTTCCTATCAGAACCGCAGTCAGTAAAGTCGCCCGAATACACGGATGTGGTTACACTTTTCTTTGAATCTGTATTCTTGATTATATCGCTACTGCCTTCCTCGTTGTCTGACTGAAAAACATTTTTACTTATAAGGATACTGAAATTGAAAAAAAGACTGTAAGAAAAGTAAAGCGCCTGCGAAAATTTTCTCAGCAAACCCTATATAGCCGACAAGTTGTACGTGTCGTATTTCTTATCTATTTTGACTTCCGTTATTCCATTTTTATATCATAAGGTGGCAAACGAGCAACCGGCCATCCGATATGATGATCCAATTTACTTTATGTATGTGTGTAAATTAGAAAATTAAATAAAAGGACAAACTTCGTCCTGCGTCCTGTGACGCCATCGGCGACCTCTTGCGGTGACCAGGTCATCAGAACTGCTCTGCAAATTACGAGAGGTGTTATAATATATAAAATATATTTAAATTCATATCTTTTACATTAGTAAATTGTAACACATGTTTGTATCCCAATTAAACAGAAACTAAACTTGCATTTCGCTTTGCCTTTCGTATAATTTTAAGTTAAAATTTTTATTGTTGAGTAAAATCCTAATTTAGAAGGCAACATATAAACAAGTATACTTACCATGTTTCAATCATTTTCTTTATTTCGCAAAATGTAACCACGCCCGTGCATTATTCATGTTTACGGATACAAAACACAAATATTTGACAACTCTGACACTTACTGTCAAACTGATAGTAGTAGTTAATTTATTTTTCGATATTAAATGGCTTTTTATACTTACTCATTAGTTTAGTGATATTTTTCAGCGCCAAGCTAAGATTTAAACTCCAAATAAGCTAGAAACTTATGCAGAAATATTGTTAACAATAGTTAAATCGTGGGATTCGAATTCATGACTGGAAGATCAGTGGCCAATACATTTTTGGGCAATTATTGGACTATTGGGATAAAATGCACAGATGATAAATAAAATGCAACGCATTACGTCCTTAGAATAATTTATTGCAGACACAAACTGTCCAGTCCAGTGACCCCGCCGAACTGTTTTGGTGTACGACCCACTCTACATAAAAAACAATACCTAACCTCATATTTACAGTAAACTACAACTTAAATTAAAATAAATAACCAATTTCTTCTAATAACCGAGTAAGAGTAACTATAGCTAAGTTAAATTTATGTTATAAAAAAAACAAATCATCAATTTCTTTCGTGTTGTGTTAAAATTATACGAGATCATTGTTTTGTTGTGTGTAGAAACAAAAAAATACAAAATATAAGAGAAAAACTAAAAATTATACTGCACGATGAACACAGCTGGTGTAGTTCACTAACTATAACATCGAAATAAACTTACAATTTACACGTAAGCACCGTCCGTGAAACCTAACCTCAAACTCGAAGCCACCGATATGTCAAGTACTATGTCGCTCAACAACATCTAATGTAAAATTTAAAAAGATAATTTGAAAACATCTACATATAAAAATTTTCAAAATATAAATATCATTTAAATGCGAAAATCTCAATTCATTTGGTTGTAACACTATTAAAATACTTTCTTTCATAATATTCACGGCAGTGCTTCGTCATATTAACAACAGGCCAATGTCTAATTGCACATTACGTGTTTTTTTTTATATAAATTTAGATAATGAAGCAATCAAAAAATATAATTCGAGACACGAAACTGTAACCACATGAAAATATAGTCAAACATGAAATGGCAACATAAAAGTCACTGTTAAAACTATTTTGACAGCTGTTACAATATGGCGCTCGTTGATGCACATTGTCAGTTGAAATACATGTAGCATAATATTATAAGTTGTGAACAAATATTTTGCAATCGACTGTACCAGTCTTGTTACATGTGGTTCATCTTTCGTGTCCCAAAATATACAATATTAACAATTTCACTTTATCCTATACAGATAATCAGTAAACTGTTGAAAACCTTACTCTATGTTCTCCCGACATGTTGCCAGAAGATAATGAATATTTTTTAACAAATTCCATTTCCCGTTCAAAATTTAAAAAAAAAAACATAGATAAATATGTTATGAGGACTGACAATGTCTGAATATAGTGCATTTTAATGAATATTAAACAAATTCCAAATTTTACACAGATTTATAAAAAGAATTTTAGAAAATGTCATTCTCTCAGTGGCAATTGTTCTTTCTGTATGTCAAATTTTACAGAAGTCTATGCTATTCAGCACAGTTGAATGTGTCTTTCTCGCGTAGAAGAGAAAATATAAAAAAAAAACAAATAATTCATCCATTGAAAACATTAAGAGAATCATAAAGTAAAATTTCCAACAGGCTACATATGTAAAAGAGCTACAGAAATATAATGTAGATTAAATAGGATACAGAATTCCACACGCCTTGATCACAGTTAAGAATACTTTAAACTTTAAAACATTACAAATATAATCATATGTATTTTGTAATAACCACAAATCTATAACTCCTATGTAGACTAACTTAAGCTACAATTTTCCGATTTACGTCGTTTTTATGGTTATTTAAGTTGATAAATACTTATATCTGTGTTTTCAAATTAACATTAGACAGAACTTTAGATTTTAGTTGTCTATCATATTCTATTTGATCTGTCGTATTTATTGAAATGGTTATTTTGCAAAATTAGCATTTCAAACTTACGATAATTTACATAGGAGCCATTGAAATGTGCATTTGACTGTGGCAATTCATATAATTATTGATATGGCAACATATTTATATAATAAGCAAGACTTTAGTTGCAAGCAAAATTGTCTAAATTACATTTATTAAGTCACAATTCATTATTGCTTTTCATTAAACACTCTTTGTCAATATTGGAATATTAAAGCGGAAAATCATATTTAATCAAAAATTAAGACCTACCAATGATAGGCAAAAGTGAATTGAATTTATCTAATACTCTAACCCAAGTATAACAGTAAAAATAAATTAAATTATAACTAGAAAATTAATAAAGTAAATATAAAACAATTCATGACATTTACTACACACCGTTTAAAAGAAAAAAAAAGTAGAAATAAAGCAATTATTAAGTAAAAACAGTAATCAATCTGTACTACTAAATTTAATTAAATCCGAATTTCATCTGAATCATAGAAAATGAAAATTATACTACTTAAAATATAAAATTAATCTAATCAGTGTCATTTTTTTTAACTGGCAACAATTCATCATGTGTCAAACTTTGGTGCAAACAAATTCAATGTTTCAACACATCTAAACAAAAAGTCGACAGAAATGTAAGAAATATGGATAAAATAAACATTGCTTGTAGCGGGGTACCAATACTGAATTTAGTTAGAATTTGACTAAATACATGAGTTACCGACAAACTTTAATTTGAACCCAAAAAATTAAATAATTGTCAAATCAAAGAAATTAACCAAATACAGTAATTTCATGTTTTTTCTACCATTTTTTAAGTAATTAATTGTGGGCAGAAGATTTGCCGATGGCTCCCACCAATCGCGTCCCGCGTAAGGTAACGCGTGACGTCAAACAACTATCAGCAACACTTCTGCACAAGTAATACATGTATATTTAATATAATCTCTCTCATTCTCTCAAATTAAATAGAAATCTCTTGTATGGATTTCACAACTCTGGCAACCTCAATTTATAATTTATAATTTATATCCTGACATAGTAACATTATAATAATCTAACCAAGAATGTAAAAATTCTTATCATTTCAATCGCCTATTTTTTACATCACATCTAATGTGCGTAAATAAATTAATTCCAGATTTTTCCGCAATATGGCGGGGCTTTTTTATATTTATGAACAGACTATGCCTTAGTTTTTTCGAAAAGAATGAGAAAGGTTACATTTTTGTATGAATGTTGTGGCAGTGAAAATAATAGCAAGATCTGAATATCAGAAAGTGGAACAAGTTGTAATAAGTACAGAATATTTGCTAGACTAAAATTTCGGGTCAAATTAAAGTTTGCCTCAATAATTTGTTAACCATAAATCACTTCCTAAACCGCTCTCAACACACTTGGTCCTGTATTTACAAGATACAATTTAATTTGAAATTTAACTAACTATATACAATTTGGTGACTTAAAAATGCCAGGTTTTACCCACAAACGGTCATCACTTTGATAAAAAGTGTTATGCTCATAAAATAATCAGTTGAAACTTAGACAATAGACAAATAAATGAATGGAATTAATCATTTTCCTAAATTTTTAGTTGACATAAATATCTTTTTTTTTCTACTATTGAATCTAAAATCCTGTATAAATTTTTTTAAAAAATACTTACTGATCTTTTGTTGAATCCAACAAGTATTTTTTGTTATATCTTGTCATATAGTAATTTGACAATATCATGTCAAACATCTTGAAATTAACTTTAACTTTAGTAGCAAATAGCACAACCATTATTATAACTTAACACTTTCCACCAAACACTAAGTCACCACTAAGCCGTCTACGCCTCGGTAGCAACAGGCTCTCTAGCATGATGTATCTTCACATGCTTATTATGGTTAGATTTATTGCTTGAAGTTTTTCCACATATATTACAAGAGAAAGGCCTCGCTCCACTATGTACTTTCATATGTTCCGACAAATAATAACTCCTGTGGAAGGATTTCCCGCACTCTGGCACTTTGCAAACAAATTTCTTTGCCATTTCGTGTTCTCTGACGTGACGTTGACAATTATATTTCCTGATGAACTGACAGCCGCAGTAATTACACGTGTATGGTCGTAGAGATTTGTGCGAATTCATATGAGATATGTACTCGGTATATCGTATAAAGGCACCTTTACACAGGTGGCATTTAAACGGTTTTGTTGACCGACTCATATGGGTCCACCGATGAAGTTTGAGATTCCACTTGGTTGTGAAGGATTTGTTGCAAATAACACAGGGGTAAGGTTTTTTACCGCTGTGTATTAATAGATGAGCGCGTAAATTCGATCTTAGGTATATCTGAAAAAACGAAAATACAATATTTAGTTCAAAGAAAGTATGAGTGGGGTTCTACACATGACATTGCATAAGCAACTTAGAGACTAAAATAACAGATTTGCGTTGCCTTGTTACGTTACGAAAGGGCTTATATCAATTCTAGTCATAATTTTGTAATAATATCAATTTATATGAACTTAACATGTTAAATTGCTTTTTATATACAATAGCATTCCCAAGATAAATTCAAATCTTAGTTAAATCATAAACTAAAAGTTTAGATGGATGGATGAATGGATGTTTGTTAGAGTTTACTACCGAGACAGCTGAACAGATTTTGATGAAATTTGGCATTGAATAGAGCATTCTGGAAGAACACATAGGATATTATGTTTTTCAATTCACATACGGACGGAGTCTCAGACGAAAGCTACTTAAAACATAAAGGTGACTAACCTGTTTGCAAACAGGGCAGGGTACATTAATCTCCTTCCCCTTCACCTTGTCAGAGAGGAAGTGCGCGTTGTGCGTGCGGCGCACGTGCCGCGTCAGGGAGGAGGAGTGCACGAACTTGTCGCTGCAGTAGAGGCAGGACTTGGGCTTCGCGTCGTGCGTCTCCTTGTGCCAGAGGAGCTTCGCCCTCGAGTGGTACACCGCGCCGCAGTGGCACACGAAGTCGCGCACCTTGGCACGCTTCTGGTAATGGTGGCGGTCCCTGGATGGAAAACATTTTACTGAGACTAACGGCTGAATATTCAAACGATAAAACGAAAAACTAAACATATGTTTTCATGGTCAAATAGTATGGTTTACGGTACAGTCAGGGAATATGGCAGTGATCTACCTTTAAAGCTACATTCGTTTTAATCTTTTGTACCTATTGAGACGACGACGCGAAACAAACAATAAGACACACGTTTAAATCTGTAAATACATAAAAAGCTCGAATCAGTGGTACAAGGCTAATTGATTTTTATTATTATACCCTCGTTTGAGCAACTCACTGATATCTAATTATTTATTTGTAAGAGGCCGAGTTTATTTAATTGAAAGGAATAAGGCATTTTTTTCGTAAGTGGAACACCGCGTGTTTCCGCTACTGTACATACCTGTGCTGCGCCATGTTAGAGTATCTGCGGAAGGTATCATCGCAGACGGTACATTTGATGGGCATGCGGCCAGTGTGCACGTTGCGATGCTCCGTCAACTTCTGACGCGTCACGAAACGCTTCTCGCACAGATCGCATCTGACAACGTCAATATGGCCAATAACAATACAATAAATGAAAAACACTTCATAACACAAAGCTAATGACAAATTATACTTTATTTTTACATATTTTAGGAAGTTGCGAAAGTTTAGATGGATGGATGTTTGTTGGAGTTTGTAGCGTAAACTGCTGAATGGATCTCAATAAAATTTGGCACAGATGTATAGCATAGTCTGTAAGAACACATAGGCAACTTACTTTTGTTTTTTCTTTAATTCCACAGGCGAAAACTACTTAAATATAAACATTATCATAGCCATTTGAAAGAAGAAAACTATCAAACAAATGCTATGACTGGACTTTTAAACAAAAAAAAAAATTAAGTACCAACTCACTTAAAATTCTTGATTCCTAGATGAGTTTTCATGTGCAGCGCTAGGCTTCCTCTTTTGAAGAAGCATTTCCCACAAGTGAGGCACTCCAATGGATGTATCTTTAGGTGGGCATTAAACGAGACCTCGGTTAATTGATCCACTTTGCATGTTGGACAGATGTAGTCCTTCTTCTTCCGTTTAGTCTCCTGTTTCACTAGGGTTTCTATAGCAGGCTTAGCTTCTGCGATAGCATCATATACTTGCTGCATAGTTGTCGCCATTGATTCCTTTGAATCTATTGTCAAGAGATTCCCTGGAAATTATAATGAGTTTTTTGTCATACTATAGTATTATAAATGCATAAGTTTGTATGGATGGATGAATCTAGAATTTCGTCAAGACGACTCAATGTATATGGATGAAATTTAGCACAGATATAGAAAATAGTGTAAATCTATATTAATATAATACAGCATAAATACACTATTATTAGTTATGTAGGATGTCAGCAATCACAGCGTGTTTTTTAATATATTTTTCTTAAATATAAAATTCGTCACGTCACGCTTTAGGCTATATATTTTCACACATTGGAAAGAATTGTAATGCGAGAAAGGGACAAAAACTACAAGCCAATAGCATCAAAGAAGCAAGATTGCCACAATTTGTGCATTTGAATTTTGACATTTGCAATTGAAAGTTATACAAATGTAAACAATAAAATAAAGTTTTTATAATATCATGCGGCTCAAGTCGCGAGCAACAGCTAATAGGAAATATAATCTTAATCTAATATTATAAAGAGGAAATATTTGTATTTTTGTATGTATTGGAATAACTCAAAAACCACCTTTCACCATTAAAAAGTTATCAGTGAGTAAGCTAATTTTTTTTTAAATTTCACGCGGGCGAAGTCGCGAGCAACAGCTAGTAGGAAATAAAAGTGTTTCTTAACTTACTTTCCAAAACATTTTCATCCAGTTTTTCCTCCTTTTTAATACTCCTGGCGGTGACGAGGCGACTGTAGCTTGTCTTTCCATTGGAGCAGGTCGGTAGCGAGTGGGCAAGAGCCTTATGTGTCCGGAGCTCCTTCAACGACGGATACTTGATACCGCATTGAGAACACGTGTGTAGTCTACTCTTAGCAAAATGGAGTTCATCCTCACTGAAATATTTACACATATTTGACCATTAAAAAAAAACCTTACTCTGCTTTGGTTACAGAAACAAAATTCATTTAAAATGTTAGTTGTGACATCATTAATATTTACGTCAATTCTGGAGTGACTCTGATTTTATATTTCGTTCATATAAATATGTAATTTTACAATGTGAGTAACATGAGAGTGAACTCACCGCTTTAAAATCACAAGGAAAATAAATTCTAAATTATTTTAGACTCAATGGATCAGTGACAAGAACATATATAAAATAAACATGTACTAACATGTTATCCCGTTTTTCGTTTGTGTCCACATCGGAGCTGTCGGACACCCAACTCTCCCGCGCCATCAGGTCGTAGGGCTCCGAAGGCGTAACCTCGTTGTACATCTGAAACACAACAACAAAAACTACAAACAAATTTCATGTTCTTTAACCATAACAATATAAACATAAGCAATGAATGGTAAATTTTTAAAAATAAATCTAAAAAACTGGGTGCTAGATCCAGCTTTGTACTGAATTCAAGATTTCTTTAACTCCATTTTAGCTGTATTATGGTGTTATTCCCTAATGTTTGTTTTGCTGCATTTGTACTCATTATATTATTTACCCGAAGGTGTACTAATTGTTGTTACTTTGTATAAATTAATTACAGTAAATAACATCATAGTAGGTAATATGTATAGTTCTGCTGTTGAAACCGTTGTATAAAATACTTCCTTTCTCATTTCAATGAGATTTAAAAAAAAAAAGACATTTACGAATTTTGGTGGCCGCTTGCTAATTTGTTACATTATACTATTAAAAAAAACTTAATGGTTTTGTATATGTACCAGAAATATAAAAACCGTCCACATAATGCAGAATAATATGGAACTAATTCCTTTGTTAACATTAGTAAGTGATGTATAAAAGAAATTGATAGAATAGTATCAGCAAGACATATTTGAATAACATTACTCAAAAGAATATTTAAATAATGTACAAAAATTATATGATATTTACTCTATATTCAAGTGATTGCAAATTACTAAATAAGTACATAACTGGAACAATATCTGATATTAAAAAGAAAAATTTATATGTGCTTACCCCACTCCAAGGTGATTCCATATCTCCATTACTTTCCTGTCCACTCAGCTCTCCCCGAGGAGGCATCCTCTCATCCGCGCAAATGTTCAACGGAGTCTCTCCTTCACTTCGACTCTCACTCAGCATGTCCACTTTACTGTCCTGCTCACACCTATCAGCCATCCCAATGTTACATCCCTCACCCATCTCCGAGTAATCAGGCCCATTACTCTCAGCTATCTTGTAGCTCTCATGAATAAAATTTGGCAACACAAACTCAGATTCTTTCTGTGAAGGCTCGCCCCAAATGTACATATTATCTTTCGGCCCTTCCCTAAAATTAGACTCTTTCTGAGCCTCAAAAGATTCAACCCGATCTGGAGTAAAGTAATCTGCATAAATATTATCTCCGAAATAATTTTCATTCATCATATTAACAAATTGCTTATTCTTCGATGAAGCCTCCAAGTCTAACAGTTCTCTGTGATTTGACTCGTTATCAAAATCTCCAGGCACCATGTTACCATACGATATCACATTGATAGGTCTCAGACTCTCCAACTGTGGTATATTCTGTAATGGTCTACCTTGGTTACTAAAACCACCCTCATTGCTTGCATTAAATTCTTCCTTTACCTTAACCTCATGCATGGAAAATTGATTAGAATCATTCAAACTAGATGGCGCTATCGGTTCTATGTCCATAGACTGCTCCTCTGTGTCAGCATCAAACTCACTATGGTCATTGCCTTTTAATTTCTCAATAGACACAGTCTGTAAGATTTTAGGACTTTCCAGTTTTTCAGTGTGATGTATTTTATTTATACTAAAATTTTCTGGTGTCTTACAGATAGAAGAGGAAGGTAGAGGCTCTATTTCAATCTTATTGGAGGACTCCAGTGATAAATTTGTCTTTGCGTTTTTAATCTGCAGAATCTTTTTGTGTTTTTTAACATAGATATTGTTCAACCTGAGGGTATTCTTTTTTGATTCCTTATGTTGGAATTTACTCCCTTCTAAACTTTCATTGATAGTATTTAGATGGCTCCTGCTACTGTCAGCTTTAGGCGACAATGGCACATTATCTGTTGAATTGTCCCCATGTTCTGACAACTCGCTACATGGAGAAATAGATGGTTTCTCATTACATATTAAATCAGGTACAGGACAACTATCAGAAAATTCAGTTTCAATTTTGCTACCTACAATACTAGACTTGGAAGTGGAATCTTTATATGATGGAGGATTCCCTACATTTTTTATCACAGAAAAAGCATTTGACACCAAGCTGTCACCACTTGCTATAGAAGGCTGTGTGCCCTCATCTGAAAAACTCTGATTGTTATCTTCTAAGTCAGGTAATATCTTGTCTGGTGTGATTGAGCTTTCAGGATAATCTTGATCATTAGTTCCTGTTAGATCCATAACTGTGTTTAACATGCTTTTCTTATGTTGAACTGGCACTTCTACTTTAATATTGCTAAGGATTTTAAGTCCCTTAGTAGTACCAATGGGTTCATTCTTTAGCTCAGTTTCTTCCGGTTTACTGTTTTCATCCATTCCTGATGATCCAAGAGATGAACTTCCACTAGCATCACTCAACCTGCCATTGGCTGGAGTGTTTATTGGACTGACTTCAATTATTAGAGTTTTATTACAATCGGCATCATCATTGCATCTTTTCTTTTGCTCATTAGATAATAGTAATGAGTTTTCAGGGTAAATGGAAGCATTGCAAGGCTTTTGCAATATTTGTTGAGGGTTTGCATACATACATGATGTATTACCAAACTGATCAACAACTACAACATTTTGATAAATAGAACTACTCTGAGTGACATTCCCCATGTTGTCATGACCTCCAAGCATATTAGGCATAGTTGAAATAAATGGTTTACCATCTAAGTTATGAACCATTTCTCTATATATTATTTGTGAATTTTGTGTGACAACTGTAGTACCTGGTGAGAAGGTATTGGCTCCCATCTGGTTATACTGATTGGGGATCATAGGTTGAGCACCCTTGGTGTTCAGTGCTGCATTTGGTGGTAAATTCCCAGACATTATCATGTTACTGTGAAGATTTTTCTGGACAAAAGGTGATGAGGGCATCACCATATTAACACCTGGTGCTATATATTGTACTCCACTCATATTTTTGAAGAGAATATTATTAGACTTTGGCAGCAACTTAACAAACTCAGGTTTGGGCATTAACTTAACGAGGTCACTACTTTTTTTCGGTGGTATAAGTGTTGATGCAACAGATGTGGGAACCTTTGGGGCAATCTGAGGCATGTTATAAGTAAAAGCATTACCTGAACTATCAATTGTATTGTAGTCCAAACTACGAGAATATTTAATCTCACGATCTTCACTTTGATCTGGGTAATATTGGTACTGTTGGTCAAATTCTGCTACTCGGACATTGGATGCATATGTCTGCTGTGTTTTATCTAGTTTCATTGCATAAGAATTTTCAGAATACTGACCTCCATGGTTAATATGACTATTTTCAAAATTAACTTCACCAATTCTAATATCTGGAGTGACATTTCTTGATGGGTTAGAAAGTGGTGTCAATTTACTTCTACTTGGTGTTCTTCTCCAATATTTTTCGCTATCCAAGCTCTGGTGAGATCCCATCCACCGCAAGCCGTCGTCTGCCGCAGGAGTGCGAGATCGACTCTGATAGGAACGCTCGGATTGCGACGGAGTTGAAGTACGACTTCCATAATTGGTGTTTTTACTTGACAGACTACATAAAGCCTTTATAACTTGATCCTTTGGATGTGTGTCTAAATGAGACTCCAAAGTCATTCCACTGTGTAAGTATAGAGTGCACACAGGGCACTGAACTCTCGAATCCATGTTTACACCTTCAATATCACAAATTGCCACAAAACTGACGCGAGGTCGCGTGACGTTATATCAAAAAGGAACTCGCAATTAATTCACTGTATTGCTTGAAACGAGCCTCTTCATGCACATATCTGTCCGCACGTAAGTCGCACAATCCACAATAACACATATCCTCGACGTAACTCGTCCCCTTATCGATCTGTGGGACAAAACAAATGTAAATAATTATAATACGTTCCATGTTACATCGACAAATCAATAAACTCGATCGACACACAACTAGAGGACAAAAGAAAACAAAAGTTCGAGATAAAGGCCATTCAGACATAAAAAAGTCGAATACGAAGAAGAAAGAACTGAATACATTTGTATAAGCACATTTACAGAACTTACCTATTTACTATATTTGTCATGTATAATCCATTGCATTTATAACTCTGAAATTGATATTTCCTGCATTTACGACTATGCTAATTCTAAAAATATTTCCAAATAGTCAGACATATTGTGATATTGCAGACGTCTTGATCACAGGTTCAACATCACATCACCACAGAATGCTCACGCAAGAACACACACACGACTTTAGTATTCCGATTTACGTAATTTATATTAAGAATTTTCCAAATCTATTGTTGCAATTCTATGTAAAAACACTGCAGATTTATTAAATTAAGTGTTTAGCAAAAATGTAAGTTCCATGAGCTTTCAACTGTCTAAGGAGAAAGCTAGGCAGAACCAAAAAACATAAAAATATGCGAAAAGAAACGTGCTTGGCTCATAAATTGAGTTACGTACTTTTTGAAATTCTCACTATTTACTCTATCCACATTTCATTTTCATACTGTCATTTGTCAATGTCAAGTCATTCTCATTTGTTAATTTTGTAATTTTGCTGCCACCAACTTCAGCTTTAAAACTAATTAAATATTAACAGTATACATTAATTAATAAATTAAGTTGTACACTAAAATATATCTTTTAGTAATATTGTTGTTGAATATTTGTGTTCGATTCTCACTCATTAATTACAGAATAAAATATGGACAACTACGACGACTTAAGTCCCAGTGGTAAGTTAACAAGGTTCCAATGGGATTTTGAATTATCCTTTTATCTAGGCTAAGGTGTCATTATAATTTATCAATATCAAGTCATAATTCCAGAAAAATATCTCATAATCAAATACAATATTTATTTACTAAATAAAGTAGATTGTTGGTCTTAGGGATGTCATCCTGGGTTAATCTTATCAGAACTAATAAAAAAATAGTTCATCTGTTCTTTGCTATATTCTTCCCAACTCTAATTTAAAATTAGAATAGAAACCAGAACAAACATAAACATTCACTTCATTATATTGATTTCTTGATAATTTTTCAGAGGTAAATGATTTGTTAAGAAAATGGCGTGAAAATAATGAGCGT
>JAOCNA010000032.1:6893896-6905727 GCA_026546675.1 Papilio helenus | reverse complement strand
GATTTTTTAGTTAATTTCAATAAACGTAGTAGTTTGATATTTTTATGTTGACTACGTTTTATTGTTGAGCCATGAAACGACAATACAATCAAAATTTCAACACAAGCGAAGTCAATTACGTCGAATCATAAAAGTTTGTACGTGAGAAACATCTTTATGTTTCCGTAGCTTTGTGCGGATTGGTATCGTAACGTTTGACCGGTTTCGTAGAGATTGCTACGGCGTAGAGGTGTAGATTATTGAAAACGCGTATTGCTTTTAAAGGTACGTAAAGGTTTATTAGGTAATTATTTTACGTGACTTCTGACACGGTAAATATAGTGATACGAAGAATCTACAAAGCTACGATGTTGTTTTATTTACGCGTATTTTCCCAATGAATTATTATTGCTTATCTTGTATTTGTCAATACTAGTTATTGACTATTTGTTATTTTGATCTATCACATGTCACGTATTGGTTTCTTATAAACATATCTGTTTTTTCGAGGGGAAAAATAATATTCTTTTCTACAGATGTTTCATCAGTGGAAACTCAAGGCTACATAAGCCACAAATATTCCGCTCCTAGACTTATTGATTTCTCCCAAGGCCTTTGCTTTTTTACTAAATCAATTGAAACGTGTATTCATAAAGATTTTCTAAAGGTAACCTAAATAAGGTTGAAATTAATAATTTGTTGAAACTGATCCGCTCCTTTATCTTTCCATCAGATTTTCAATTAACGTGCTTTATCTTAAAGAGAAATGCTGATTCATCAATATTAAAGCTCTTGACTCAATTTTACTTATAAAATATCTCATAATCAATCATTCGTCAATGAACTTAAAAACAATCTAAATATCTTTTATATCTATTCCATATAATTTACATTGCATCGTATAGTTTAAATAAGTCTTCGTTAGATTTTTGGTATAAATAAACGACTAAAATTTAGAGTGTGAAAAATTTTTGTATAAATTTCCTCGTTACAAAATATCGTAAAACACGACGCCGAAACTGTTCTCTAATGAGTTTAGAATTTTTAATGAACGCACACTTTTGACAGAGGATCGGAAGGTTCCCTTTAATTACACCACTGAAAGCAAGAGTAAATTATTTTAACAAATTACACTTTTGTTATGTAAAAGTTTGGATTATTTGTTTACTCACAAAAAAGGGTTCTTCTCCTTACATGCATAGAAACAAAGAAGTAATTATGTGTTTTAAAAATCTAAAAAATAAATAGACATATTTATATGAAATGGCACAACTTATCTTACACGCTATATTTTACAAGCTACCGCCAATTGTAACCCAGCCTTACAACTGACAATTTTCATAGAATATTTAAGAGTATTAAATAAAAACAAAACTTCAGGTAACAATTTCATTAGATTATATATTTCTTTAATTAAATCAATATTTTATTTATATTTTGAACGTCAGTCCTTTCGGTTTATTTTATCTTTTGGGTATTCATTTATCGTTTGATGTCTGCCTCTGAAAAAAATCAAACAAACTATTTTACTTAAAGGAAGAAGTCATTATTTTAAAGTATAAAAACAACTATAAATGTAACTCTCATAATAAGACTGAAATCGGTAGATTATGAAAACGTACGTCTTGGCAGTTTCACCTCACGCACAAAACATTTTTTATGTAACTAGAAAAAAAGATAAAAGTAGCCTATGTTCCAGACCTTGCTCTATATCTGTGCCAAATTTCATTGAGATCTGTTTAACTGTTTAGGCGGTTAACTCTAACCAGCATCCATCCATCTAATCTTTGGCACTTCGCATTCGTAATTAGTAAGATTTCATGTCTAAAATAGCTATGACATTATTTCTTACCAGTAGTTGCCACATCTTCAAGTTGGCGAGCATGTTCTCGTCCAACATCGGCTTGGCCTCCATGTTCCTCGATCGTACCATAGGAGAGTCCGCATTGTCGAATCTGTAATACAAAGTATATTAAATAAATATAAAAACATACAAATGTCATAGATAAAGTACCATTATTCAGTTTTATTTCAATTCTTAATGTTTTACTAAAGCAATGTATGAATAAACTAATATAACTCAGACGTTGGAATGAAAAAATAGTTGTCTTAATATTACAACTAGCGCCACCATACGGGAGCACTTTAAAAGTAAGCTCATATATTTTGTCCTTACATTTGGGAGTTTACAGGAGATGCATCGTCAGCCACTTCCATCCGCAAGATGTCGTTGAGTTCGGCATTCTTAGCTTCGTCATGACGGGTACGGTTCTGGAAATTTATTCCATAATTTAAAATATAGATGGCGTTGTACACAACAACTACAATGTTGTAAAATGTAAATATTAATAGAATACTATAGTGTACTACAGTAAAATATGAAGTAAATCCTTATATTTTTTTTAACCAATTTGGAAAAGTATTTTTAATGTAATTTGTATTCAGTACTTCAGCTGATTTAATATTTTAAACATAGATGGCGTTGTACTCAAATCTATTTTTTTGTTTTCTTAAAAGATCACAATGGATTTTTTTCATTCATTTATATTATAAATACGTCTTACCATTTCAGAGTTGGCAGCCATACTGCGCAGGATCCTAGTTAGATACCAGTCGGGAGCGCTGGAGAGAGATTTGCCCGACCGCTTGCCGTGAGCTGAAAGTTACGGTGCACATCACTTTTACATTAGAAAAGATGAAGTAAAATAATTTCTCAATTTAAAAATAGTAATTACAGAAAAAAGAATAATAATAACGAAAAGTAAACATAAAAATTTAAATTAACGTTATTTTGTTATTATTTCTTTACGCTTTGGTCCAAATGTAATTAATTCATTATCAAATCCGTTATGTTAAAAATCCATTAAGCTTCCATTTTAACGACATTGTATTTTCCTCTCATTTTTATCATTAATATTCATCCCGCTAGCCTCAGCGGGGGATGGTTATATTTTTAATTACCCTCACATTAAAATCCAATGTCATTTTGGGTATGAAATGGATTATAATGTCAAAAGAATAACGGAAAATTACAATAAGACAATAAATGATACTAAGACTTCCCTTAGTATTGATTAAGTACAAGATCACTAAAATACAGAAAAAATTATTTTCAATTTATTTAAAATATTTTACTTCGAATCTTTCAAGTTTACTACTAAAAAATCAATAGTGACCAGTTGTCAAAATAACAAACCAAAAAAAGAACAAAAATAAATATAGAAAACTAAGAATAATGTCAAAAATATAACTTATAATGAGTTAATAATAACAAAACTAACAATTAAACAAGGGTTCACTTAAGCACTGATAGTAAAATAACCATTATATCAGAAGAACATAATCCTTTGATAAAAATCCACGGCACACTGCGTAATAGATACAACTGTATTGATACAGGGTGATCACAATACATCACAATGTAACCGTGGGTTTACACAGGTATTAAACTCTGTACACTCGGTTCAGTTATAATTTTTATAAGTGCACAGTTTTAATGGAATGGTTCGACTCTTTAGTTAAAACCGTATATAGCGGGCTTGAAATATATTTTCTTGTAAACGCAACGATTTGTTCATTTTTTTTGTTGATGCATAAACTGTAGAAAAGCATCAGAGACACGGATATTTATGTTTGTAAAAAATGCTATTTATAATCCATTATTTTTATAAAGAAATACTGAGTTAGAGCTGAATATCACGAAAACAATTAAATAGAATGCATTTTTGTTTTTTTTTTTAATATAAATTTTGAAACTGTTACTCAATAATTATAGGTACAAAGACATATGATTGGTGATCCCAGATTAAAAAGAATCCAATATTGTCGATATCATGCGCGCGTTGTCGTGATAATGCAGTCTATCGTATTTGTATACTACGTATTACGTACATGGAGCAGATTGTTATATTTATTTTCTACAAAGACATTTAAGAAACATATAGACTAGGCAGAGTGAACAACATTTTTTAACTGGTATTTCTCTGACAGGCACGATATCAGTTGTCAAATTTGTATTGACACGTAATAAAAAATTCTACAAAATTTGAGGATTTATCAATAGATAGCGGTCCTGAGATTGTGTGAATAATGTTTCGAATGAAGTGCCAACTATGCTTAGTCTATACATTTTTTGAATCTCTGGTTTTTTATAATAAGAAGAATGTTAGTTATGAGTGTGATTACCCTGGTAGAGGACCTAGAAAGAATGATGGATTGAAAGCTCAGATCACGAAGGGAGTGATAACTGAAACGCATAGAGTTACGTAGAGTTCGAAAACCGGTTGTGTCGACCCTGATGTAGATTTCTACGTTGAATTACTAATAAATGTATTCAAAAAGTTATAACAAAAAAACAAACGAAGATCGTTGTTTAAAAGATAGATAAAATTATCAAATACATTGACATCCTCATATAATGCGTGCGGGTTTGGAATTGAATTTTGAAGAAGTTATTTTAGATGTAAAAATTTGCATATTTTATATTTATTTAAGTTCGTATGTTATATTACAGAATCTAATATTGAAAATACATTAAAAACATTTCGTACACTTTAAATTTTGATATGTTCGAAGGAAAATAACAAAATTTCTGGTCCCTGTTTTAATTATCTTGTTTTAGTTTGGGATTCAAAAGTTATACGTATGCATAATTATAACTTTGTGGTGATACTTTAGTATGTTTTGATAGAGTTAAGTTATACATGATGTATGTAAAGTTTCCAAGTTATTAACACTATTAATTTACGCTTCAATAATACAACCATAAGTAACCAATACCCAAAAAAATAATTCAATTGTGATAACTTTATCGAAGTACTTTTTATGATTCTCACATGAGTTTCGCCGGCTTCATCTGAGATTAAAACGGACTAGTTTATGCGCTATTCTAGACTGTAAGTTAAATCCGTGTTTCATCGATTGTTAAGCCATTTTGTAGGTATGTAGTGACAAACATCTCTACATTCTAATTTCGCAATTATAATATTAGTATGTTCAACGTATAAGATCATCAACTCACCTCCCCAACAAGAATGTCCATAGCTTAAACAGGATCCTGAAATTAAATAAAATGTCATAATTTAATAACAAATAATTAACATTAACAGTTGGTTCTCATGGCACACCTCTATTCCTTTAATATAAGTCTTCCGGCAGTGAAAACTAACGGTAAATGTGTTTATATTTAGCATTTTCTTATTTGTCTCTCATCTATATCTTATACTAATATTATAAAGAGGAAAGATTTGTATTTTTGTGTTTTTGTATGTATTGAAATAACTCAAAAACTAATGGTCCGATTTTAAAAATTCTTTCACCATTAGAAAGGTAATTTATCTGTGAGTAATATAGGCTATATTTTTAATACCACGCGGGCGAAGTCGCGAGCAACAGCTAGTTTAATATAAAAAACCCTTTAATACATATTTCCATTTTTTCCAAAATCGGTTGATTTAATATTCCAAAATATAATGTGACTATTCAAAATCATTTATTCTACAATATACTTATTTTATACTTTTTCTGAATGAACTTTACATAAAATGTAATTTTAGTTACTATAGGTAAATACAAAGAACAATGAAGGAAGAATATTTCCTATGCGTCTTCATCTTGCATTGTTCAGAAAGAATACATGTTCAAAGAAAAATATTTAATAGTGCTAAAAGTACAGAGCTTTAAATCAAGCTTTTGTTGAGCTTTTACAGGTCAACGGTGAACTTTATGCTTTTATATAACATTTTCTAAGCAATCAAAGATCAAGAACATACATTTTATTGTTTGTATATAAGATTTAATACCTTGTTATAATATTCGATAGCGTACATCATTATATGATTCAAGCAAAAAAATCGTTAGATAAAAAACTACTTCAGGTAGTCTTAAATCTAATAACTACATCGAAAGAAGTTTTTGATTTTTGTATGGGGCGTTAAATCCATAGACAAATCTCATACAAATTCTGTTGCTGACTTACGAATGCTTTCTCACTTTTCGTGCAAAAACTGCAGCAACTAAACATAGAGTTTTCTTAAAGGAATGCGACAATATAACAATGATGAATATACTTTGTAACGTTGATCTACAATAAGGTTCCAATCCGATATCGTTAAGGGACTATCGTAAATGCGCAGCTGATGCATTAGACGGGAGTGTCCACTTAATGTGATCGTACTATACCATCATAAGCAATAAACCTACAACATACTTGCTTAAGAGCTCTATCTGCGTATTAAGAATCAATTCGCATCAATACATTGCTAACTACATTGTTGAAGGTTGACAGTTGAAGACGGAGACCTAATTATAGTCCCTTTTCCTTCCCCCCCTTTTCTTAAGAGGAAAGAATGGGAAGGAAAAGTGGATTTGACGGAGGAGGAGACGCATAGGAAGGGGAAATATCCTCTTTATGTGCGTGTCCTCCTCCGATGATTAAGGGTAGGCAACGCATCTGCAATTGCGGATGTCTATGGGCAGCGGTCGCTTCGCCATTTCGGCGGATTCAGGCGGCCGCTTGCTCGTTTGTCACCTTATAATATAAAAAAAAAAAAAAAACTTAGTTTTGTTGTAAGATGTTAGAAATCTCTCGAAATCATTTGACGTTAGAATTTGCCCGTGGCTTCGTGCATTATTGTGTTTTATTGTGAAAGTAGTAAACCACGAGAAAATCAACGATACAATAGGATAGTTGGTCAATAGGACAAATTAAATTAGTTAAAGTAACAAAAATAAAGTTGAATGAAAGTCAGAGACATGAATTTAGTCACACAATAACCTATCATTTACTTACTGTAGCATGTAAATTTAGAGGTAGAGCATCACATAGAATAAGCATATTAAAGCATTCCGATCACAGTTATACCAAACTAACTGTTGCTCTCGACTTCGTCTGCGTGAAATTAAAAAAATAATAAATATGGCCTATGTTACTCTCTGATAACGTAGCTTTTTAATGGCGAAAGAATTGTTTTAAACGATCGAGTAATTTTGGAGTTATTTCAATACATACAAAAACCTAAAAATACAAATCTTTTCTTCTTTTCATCCTGCGCAATTTTAATTGTTCACTTATTCGTTTTAGTTTTGTTGAGTAATTATCTTAATATTAAATTGTATTAAACATTGTAGGTCTACTAGCTGTCAAGTGAACTAGTAAAGTGAAGCGGACATCCGCGAACTAGTTTTTTTCTTCGATCTCTTTCATGTGTAGACCAGTTGTATAGAACGATGACATTTTTAAACGGAAAAAATAAATTCATAATACATGTCTTGAGTACAAATCAAGGTCAACAAATGAAGCTGCTGCGAACTCTATATGATTATTATCACCACTTTCCTGTTTATCGTAACTTAGAATTTTACAGAAAGTTGACTCAAAAATATTTAACCTAGGAGGCCCTACGAGGTCACATAACGTGATAAAAATCAATCTTCCATTTAATACTTATATTAATTAGCTTTTACCCGCGATTCGCTGCCCGCGAAAAAAAATTTACATAGTCTATGTGTTCTTCCAAACTATGTTCTACACATTTGTCAAATTTTATCGAGATTGGTTGAGCCGTTCTGGAGATACCTTCTAACAAACATCCATCCATGTAAACTTTTGCATTTATAATATTAGTAAGATTAATTCTCTTTTAGATGTAGCCTTTTAGCCACTATTTAATGTTTTATTACTTTCCCACACTCCTGTCGTTAATCTATAAGTATCGATAAGTAACAGTTTATTCTTATGTTTTTTCCAATAAAGATGCGTCATCTTCGTGTGAGTCATTGGCAAGGACAAAGCTCTTCATACCTACTGCCACTGCATCTTATATGGAATCTACATTCATTAACTGCGAATAAGAAAATGTCGTAGGAAGAACTAACATAGCATCAACTAAATTGTTTTGAAAGTTAGTTACCACATAAATATATGGTAATATGTCAGATTATCTTCAACCCCAACTACCACTACTTTCACATATCAATTGTTGGCAGTTTAATAACCAAAATTTGCATCATTGGCAGACATTTTTTTCTTGCACAATAATTTCAATAAGCAACCACAAATAATTGTGCGAATTATTATTATTTTACATAGACCATAAGGTCTAATTTTTATACATACAAAAGCGTGTGAAAAATATTGTGAAAGCCAAGCATTGGAGAAGCAGCGATGTTTATTATTTGTAATAGAGTTAAACCTGAAATTAACCTTTTCGTTAACAAAAACGATGAACGATTTTACATGATAAAGTAATCTAAATGGCTATACATACGTAATAAGGCGTTACGTATTTTATCATATGTAGGTACTTTTACACAATAATATAATTGTAACAGCGTAATTATCTTCTACACTCAGACCACTAACTCCCGCCAGAATGGCGCACTATCCTTAATTATTCCTGAATGACATTGACAGATGTCATAGGGACGGGATGTGTATGACGATGATCTAGTGCTGCCCCGTTCTCCAGCGTGGTACCGATTTTCTTCTTAACAGTACAAATATATTTGCACAAGTCGACGAGAATAAATAAAAGTTTGTCTATCGACAGAAAAACATTTTTTCAGACAAGTCGTGATGTGTTTTCCCGGTGATTTTATTACTGTACATAATTATATCGCACAAATTGTTATGGCTACATAGTTTCTCAGATATTTAGTTAAATCTAGGGCACTGCATAATGATGTGCATTAAAAGTTGTTATTAAAGTTGGTTTATGACAAGAGATCATTACATCGGCGTTCGCAATACCTGATTACAAAATAAATACCGTTCGTCAGTAACGAATATTTTGTTAATATTTTTGAAGTAAACGAATTGTAAAGTCCTCGGTGTTCGTATTATTCTGAAGATTAAATGTTAAGTTTTTATACGTCTTTGCATAAGAGTTGAAGGTACAACTTAAAGGAGTAGAGTTCGTAGGCAAATGAATTACAGATTAGTTTAAACTAAAAATGAGGAATATCATGTTTGTCGTAAATGGCGTCATTATATTAAAAATTATTTTAAAATAAACACAAAAACTCATTAAACTCCACTTTGACTCGCGTTATGTCTTTATTTCTGTGCAAGGTAAGTTTTTATGGGAAAATTTCTGTTAAAAACTATGATATTGCTAAAATGACAATGCATTGATCTGCATATTTAAATTGTCGTCCTACACACCGTGATAGATTCTTCAAATAAAGCAACAATGACCTATTGATTCAATGTCTTATGAGATCTGTTCAACATCATGACTAAGCCATGACTTATAATTTAATCGTTGCATAACCTTGTTTAAAGTGAAACAGAAGATGATCATAATTCTCATCCGAACATCTTAAATAATGCCAGCAACACACCATCATATTTGAATTCACAATTTTCATTCAGAATCCATCCATGTTTTGTTTTATCATTACTTTTTTGTTTATGTACCAACTGTCCGCGTAATATATGTTTATACAACACTTACCTTTTGCTTGTTAATTGCCCTATCACTGGAGCAACAGATTTCCTATAATATTGTTGATTACATATATATTTACGTCGCATAAAGCTATAAAATTTCCAGTAGGTAATATATTCAATATTTTACTGTAAGCAATTACCAGAGCAAGGTAATCAAAAGTAGAGATAACATATTATAATTGAAAGTGTTGCAGAAAGCTAGCGGGAGATTTTACGCTCGAACAGGCGTATAATTTTCAAATTTCACTTCTTAAATTACATGAAGTTAATCGATTATGATTTTCACGCTGCCTGTACATACTCGAATATATTTGTTGCAATGTTGCTATACTTAAGTTTTCGCTATGTTTTTTTTTTCAGAGGTTTTTTCAACAATTTATGACTAAATTCATAATTAGTTAAGGGTATGATTGGTTTTTAAAAAGTAAAATTCATTTTTTTTATAAATGCCAAAATCTACATATGTAAAGATTGATGAAAAGAAATAGCAAATCATTGATTTTAACAAAGAACAAATTAATGTTTAACTATAGAAAGCTAGCATAACAATAAGATTCCATTGAAAATGTTCTTGAAAAGTTTCATCTTGGATGTTTTTTAATTTTATCTATTTGCAAAAACAGCTTATATAGGTATCTAAAAGTACTACGCATTTAGACAATGTATAGTAGTTAGAGACTTCCATCACCTGAACCCTCTTTTTTCTATAGCCTATGGTATCCATTTGTCCCTAAACCTGGGGCCCCATAAAAAATCAACTAAGCCCTTGTCTTATATCTCACATATTTATAAGCCCCCATAAGATTAACACCGCTTGGGTTAGTGTTAACGAGTCTTGACAAAGTTTAAGTAATAAAATATAGTCTTATTAATTAAACACATAATAAGTAAAAAAAACTCACCAAAAATAAAAAAAATATCCTCTGGAATTTGTGAGAAGCTCAATGCACAATCACACATTTGATCAAATAAACAAAAGCCGTACTTTTGTACCGATCATTTGAAATCAGGTTTCGTTGAAACCGTTATGCACTTTAAACATAAATACACAAACGAATGAGACGATATTGGTTATAAAGTCTTATTAATTAATATTATTTTAATAAATAAAATTGTTCGTTACACACACTGGCGTTCGTTCGATCGTTTTGTGTCGTTCAACCGGACAGACAGGGTACGTTTGTTGGTCGCTGCCCCGTGCTGCCCCGGCGCGACGACTGATCGTCTGTGCATGTGGGACGGAATAGCTAACCTGTATGTACACATGTGCGCTCGTGTGCGTGTAGAGAAGCCTTCGCTGCGCGTGCGATTGTAATGTTACTAGTAAAAATAGTTTCTACACTATTGTAGGTTAAAATGAGATTTTAATATTTTATTAGGAAAATTAAGACTAGCCTAATCTGACAGCCATAGGTTCATCTAAAAATCACATGTTAGAAATCTGAATACTGTAAAATATTCAATTAAAAATTCAATGGTATAGCTTTTAACGTGAAGTTTATTTTTTCTCTTTCTTTAAAGAAGATTTATTAACTTCACTTTTCAAAAAAATTGTCCGTCAGAGAATTACAGAAAAAAACTATCTTTTTAAACTTAAGATGTTAAGTATGGTAACACTGTGCTAAAATTCAGGTAGAAAAATCCCGCTCGCAGTATTCCAAAACTTAAAATACCTTATTAGAAGTGTTTTATTGAATTTTGAATCGGGTTCTTAGAATGTTTGATTTTGCTGAATCTTCTCCCAGATTAGTATGCCGTCAAACATATAACATGAACAAGTATAGCCGGTTAGGTGTGTTACTTTAATCACTTGAGAACGGTCATCGTTCTACATAAACGTTTTAAATATCATTTAACCTTACGTTCCTGATAATTGTTCCAAAAATATTTTATAATAATTTAATTCATCAGAGCATCAACTAAAGATAAATCATAAATTATATCTAATTGGTATTTCATAGAGATATCCAAAAAATTGTTATCACTAATTTTAGCTCAATATGTTAAATTAAAATTTATGTCCTAGTCTAATTTAAAAAAAAAAAAGAATTCTTGCGCGATGTGCATTTATTTAGTTTACTATTACTTTTGTTTTAGCGCCATCTAGAATTTGTATGATGAACCTTCCAAATTATGTCGTTTGTCGAATCAACCTAGGTTTAACTTTTCTAACGCCATCTGTTGAAATATTCTGAAAACATTACTAAAACATCAATAAAAATATTTTAGGCAATAAACCACATCTTTACAACGGTACTTAATAAACCTAAAGTCAACGGCGGATCCAGGGGGTTGGTGATGGGGGTCATGACCCCCCCTGAGCTTGTTTCAGGACTTAGGTGGACCATTTTTACTTGTATCTATTGTTATCAAAACTTGATTTGACCAGGGATTACTTTGC
>JAOCNA010000032.1:6668327-6681186 GCA_026546675.1 Papilio helenus | reverse complement strand
TAACATTATTAGAACGACAGGCTTTAGGTTATATTCAAATTCGGAAAGGTCCAAATAAAGTAGGTTATATGGGGATTCCCATAAACTCAACCGAATCCAACCTAGCGAAGTTCTAGCTCCACTTTAACAACCAATTTGTATACAACCCACGAATAAAATTGTAAAAAAATATGTAAAAGTAATGTATAAAAATACTTAGGGTATCATAAGACAACTATCACTTTGTACAACAAACTACAACCGTCGCGAGAGGAAGATCAAATAGAGTCTGAGATCCCCAGATTAAAAAAACCCCACGTTACATTAAAACTTTCCAAAATTACTTTCGGTAAAACTACTAAGTAATTTGCCATTAAAAGGAGGCATTGAGTATATCACTTCAAAAATATTTAGCTGCACATTAAATAGATCTGATACCCAAAAATACAAGACTGAAAACGGTCAATCTAATAAATAAATAATCATTTAAAAAAAAATCGTATACCTTACATATTGCGAGTAACTATATGGTTCAGTAAATAGTAAATCACTAAATATTGTGTCTCTCTTTGGACTATTGTTAGTGTAAAATTATGCAAACAACGGTTTGCTAATCCTTAAAGACATCAAAAGCGTATATTGACCACCGGCGGAAAGGCACAAAAGCAAATTTTAGACATTCCTCTATCATTGATTCCAGTTTTTTCTGCCCACAATCCAACTCCCAACGTAAAACATCATACCTTAAAAGCATAAACATATTACTTTCCGTGCCATTATCATCATGTACATTACCGGTGGTCATGAATTCGACATACGAAAATATTCATATATCTTGTAAATAGATTTGTGACCTAGAACATTGGTCTGAGTGGGGTGGCTCGAACGCCGCATGTATGGGCGCTGTTCATCTGCACAACTCGTAGCCCGAAGGTGTGGACAGCCGCTCTGCAGCGGGGATTCCTGGAGCAACGCCACCAAACCTTGCCGGACGCAGCACGACCGTTGAAGCAGAAACGATGTGCGCCCACTTCGATCGCCGGTTTTCCTCGCTTACTCAGGCAATAACGAAATTGACCGGGAAAGCAGGGGAATGGGAACGGCAGTCCCAGGGTCGGTGGTGTCTCCGGAACCACCACTGTGCCTGCAACTAAAAACTGCTACATTAGTATCACATTCCCAATATATTACCAATTTAATGCTATACTAAGTGCTAGTGCTCTGCATGGTGAGAAGAATTTCAATGTCATATTAAAAAAAAACATACTTCTTATATTAATTTTATATAACATGTCTGGCTTGAGGTGTTTGTATCTATTACAAACATATCTTCTAGTAATTCGTTTCAGTTATTGTTTAAAAGTAATATTCACGATCAATATAAAAAAGTCTTTTATTTCGCAATACCAGTACCATTAAAACATTTTTTTCTCTCTTGAACTAATCAACAATTGTTAAAAAATCAACCTACAGTGTAAACTCTATATAACGACATTTATCGGACCGAATATTTTCGGCGTTATAGAGAGTGCTCGTTTAATAGATGTAAATAAATTATAAAATTTATAAATTCGTTGTAAGTCACATTTGGCCTTCTTCGTTAATTTTATCATAGTTGATACGGTGGCGTTGCTTGAATTTTCCTAGCCATCCTTTTGATGCTTTGAAAGCAGTTAATCCTTGTTCCTTAGCAAGTTTTTCCGCTTCGGCTTTTATGATTTGTCCAGAGATAGGTATATTATGCTGGCGTTGTATATGCAACCATTTTAGCATTGCTCGATCTAGAAGTTCGTATTGTGGTTTCCTCAATTTCTTGGAAGATTTTCCATCCTTCATTGCTTGCAGAATTTTATCTTTGTTTTTCCATATTGTAGCCACAGTGGAGCGACTAAATCCAAAACGTTTTCCTACTTCACTTAACTTTACTCCCGCCTCTATTGCGCGTATTAACAAAACTTTTTCATCTACACCCAAAGATTTTCTTTTACTCGTCATGTTCACAGTTCGTGAATCTGTAAACAACAGCGGTTATGATAACGTGTAATAAACAAAAGTCTAGTTCTTGAAAAAAATAAAACTTATTTAAGATTGTCGTTAAATAGAGTGACCGCGTCGTTATATAGAGTGTACTACTGTATAGAAAACAAGTTAAACAAACCAAAATAAAGCTATTTCTCCAGCGGTATAAAGAGTTTACACTGTATACACAACAAAAAAATACTTAATGAAGAAGCAAAAAAACTAAACGATCTATTCTTCAACGTTTTTCTGATGTCGTGTACCTTTGGTTTTGCCGCGTTTTTGGTATCTTCTTTTAACGTAATGAACGTGATTGTGCCCGACAGCGACTAGATTACCGCGCTGGGTGACTGCATAGCATTTGCAACCCGTGTCCGATTTGATGCAAAGCCACGTATCGCGATCGCCTCGCTGCGGCCCCGAGCGGCGGAACCTCTGACCGTTCATCACTAGTATGGGATTGCCAAACTTCGATACACCCCAGTACACTGGAAATGTCCCTAGCTTAATTTATTACACTAA
Organism: Papilio helenus; assembly: GCA_026546675.1. Lineage (NCBI taxonomy): Eukaryota > Metazoa > Arthropoda > Insecta > Lepidoptera > Papilionidae > Papilio > Papilio helenus. The sequence goes on along the minus strand of JAOCNA010000032.1, from coordinate 6,678,666 downwards.
CAACTTTCTGATTTCACTACATTTTTGGATTCGAAGCTTGCGAAAGAAAATGGTAGATGTTATCTAAAGTTACATTGTTACGTTTTGTTAGTACTAATAACTATCTAACAGCATACTCTGGTCAGTAATTTTCATTAAATCGTTCTAATTAACTTTAGCGGATTAAAATTCATTGAAAATAGTTAATACAGTTCATTGAATCAGCTAGCTAAATCTAACTAAAAAAAAACAGCTTGAATTATAAAAAAAAATATTTTATTTCAAACATGATTTTGATTTTACTGGACACGTTCACACTTAGAATAATTAAATTACATCTATGTCTTTATTTACAAAAATATTTTAATGAGATTTTGATTTTTAATATAAATTAATTTTACAATATGGAATTTTTGGAATGTAGTTATTAAATAGCAAACAAAAATTAACAAGGAAAACCCCACACTATCAGTAGTAAATTGCCTATTCTGTTTCCGTTTCGAGTTAGTCATTTAATAATTTTAACAAATCAGCATTAGTCATGACTTGAAATAAAAAATAACGGAATGTTATTAGGAAAAAAATGAAATTAAATACAATTTCAACTTAACTCGATATCGCGATTTACGAAAGACATGATTTTTTCCCCCAACGTGGCTTCGACATCGATACAAAACATCATCTAAGTGGAAATAGGCAATGACTGCGTTGACAAACATACAAACATTAATTAAGATTTCAACACGCTTTAAATAGTTCCTAATTTATTCATAAATAGGTTATTCTTCCAATCGTTTAATATCCTCTCTGTAGATGAGTCGAAATTTTGAGGCGTGAAATTGGCGTTATGATTATGTTCGCCTTTTACCCGTATGAAGTGACCGTCCATCGTAGTTTGAACCCTGCAGAGACACCCAGTCGTATCCTTATCCCGACAAGCCCAGTTCAATTTGTCGCGATACTGGTTGTTCATCCAAAACTTATTGCTTCGGAATATCAATATTGATTTACCCGCTCTCGACGGTAAGAAGAAGGCTTCTGGAAAATACGTATACATTTTAATTATAGTCACCACACTGTTGCAGATACAACAAACAATTAGAATATAATGTATAGATATAAGTAAGATTTTGTTAAAGTTAATTATAAAACTAAAGCTATGTAAATTCCTAAAAGTAAGATTGTCAGTATCATAAATTAAGTTATGTTTTAACACTTGTAGATATAATTTTACTTTTAAGAAAGATGGAAAATATGTAAACGCTAGAATAGAATATAATTATATGTAATTAAATAAAAGATAAAGAAATTCTCAGACTTCGCGTCCGAGGGAAGCAAACGGACGGCGTAAAGCCATCCAAATAAATAAATAAAAAACACTTAGACCATTCAGACATGTACAAACACGTAAACTGTAAACATATGAAACGAATAGACCCGATTTGAATTAAAACAATTTTAATACTGCAGCTACCATAATTTATCTACCAAAACTGAGCAAAACTTATCATCTATAATCTTTGTTATTTCATAGACAATATGAGAAATAACATTGTCTTTGTACATGTATTTCAGAAGGGATAGTTCGCGGTTAGAAACTCTTAACATAATGTTATAAAAAAGAAAAATTAAAGTGCAAAAAATATTTATTAATCTACAAAAGTAAATTTAATGCAATTGTCTCATCATAACATTTGCCATTTGATATGAAAATGGTTTTTTATGATTATGGTTATTATTAAGGGAGATAACTTGGCCCATTTTATTAGTCCTAGCGGTGGCTTTACAGTTTAAGTTCTTACGTCGAAAACATCTCCAGTAGCTTGGTTGGGTAGATTGAAAGAATGAATAACCATTTATGACCAGATAACGTTGACCTCCTCTTGTTGATTTATACGCTGCTCTTATTCCTAGAAATATTCAAAGTTAAACGAAATTCCAAAGTACAATACATTAAAAATTTATTTCATAAACAAAATAAAAGCCTTTAATAGAAAACATAGTTTTAATATTTATTTCATAGTGAGTAATACTCTTAATAAATCAACGAAGCCTTATTTAATATGAAAAATTAATTACATATGTAAATTGTATAACCAAAAGGAATGTTCAGTACATCGATTAAATCTAATTTTATGGTCCCAGAGTTAACGTAAGGCACTCGGTTGGCTTAATTTTAAGATATACATAATAAATGGTGGTAAACTAGCATTTCGCCAAAATAGCGAAATGCCTACAGACATCTGCAAGTTAAAGTAGCAGATGCCTACACTAACGGATAGAGGAAGGGGGCATACTGAGGATATTTCCGCTTCCCGTACGTCCTCCGCCAAATGACATATAATAAATACCCTAATATCGAATTGACACAATATCATAAGTACATTATTATCTCGTTATTTTAATACTAAACATACCCAATGACAAAAGTCCGGTATCACATTACCATTTAGCAAAATATTTACATCACAAAATATATAGTTAATAAATACATTGAACTATATTTCAAATTTAACATAGACATCGCGTCGTTAATTTCACAGGAGGGTAGAATACTAGGATTATTAGACATTGTATCAACGTACCGAGACAGAACAGTTAGTCAGTTGTGCATTCAAACTGCAGCAGGACTTCTATTCTGTCTCACCGCTACCCTCATGTGAAAATTATGATAAACTCTAGAACAATTTATCAAAAGCACCGGAGAACCTAAACGTCAGAATATTGTGGAATGATTCAAAAAATAAACTTAATTAGGTGGTAATACTTTTCTAACTTAACGATTAACTTCTAATTCATTTAAATTGCTTACACCATAGAGCAAATTTGTTTTAATTGAGACTTAACAAAACTTGGATACTCATATACAATACAGGATTTCTAGAAAATCGTAATGCCTATCATTAAATGATCAGTCTATAACAAGTGAAACAAATGCATATTATATACGAACACTTATCGTTATTAAATAGTTCATGATGCTAAACAAGAATTTTTATTAACAAAATACTGATTATACATAATCAAATGTAACAATAATTAAAAAAATTGTAAATCAAGACATAAAAATTTTGATAATATTTTTCTTTCATTTTACTTAAAGTAAACCAAAAAATTGATTATATAATTGATTTGAATTTTGAATACATCTTCACATACATACAAAGTCTGATACATTTTTTTCATATAAAAATGGTCCTAATTGCAATGCTTGCAATTAAATTCTCTATAACTAATAGTCGTTGGGGAGTTATCAGGTGATGGGTGCCCGAGGGGGATGGTTATGCATCCCCTTGACGGCGACAACGTTAGCGCCCAGCATGTGGATCCGAGCCTTGCAGTTAGTCTTCTTAGACGTGCAACGCCATATAACTTTGTCTCTCAACTTGGACTCCTCGCAGAACGGAAACGTATTCACCACCATAATCACCTTCCCACGACGAGATTTCAAATACTTGATCCCTGCGGCAAGAATGTTTGTCAGATATTTAATATTTACACAAACTGACCCATACCCAACCACCACCGTACCCAGAAATAATAAAAAAAATAGATAGGCAAATAAAACTCACGATTATTTATAAGTACAATGTAATATTTCACAAAACATACCCCATACATAAAACCCATAAAATCTTATCAATATAATGGTAGATACAAAATTACGCTAAGTTAAAGACTTGTAGATAATCAAGTAGTTAACAGTAAATGAGGTAGATTAAGTAATATAGAGGAACAACTAGAATAGTACTGGTCTAGACGTGCCGCGGCGAAATCTATGATACTAATCAACTATAACGCACTATGAGATTCGTAATACAATACAAACAAGTACATACACAGTCGATCTCACATAGTCTTTGGAAGTGCCACCCGATACCTACAGTCGAAAAGATAATCAAAAAACAGTACAACAGTATAAAATACGATAAAAGCTGATTTATTTAATAATATTGTTGATCAAATTCGTATGGTAAAATCGTATCTTATATAATTGACGTATATTGTCATCGCCCTTAAATTTAATTAACATTATGTTGTCGTATCCATCTTATTATAATAATTCAGATTTCTCGCCGCGGCCAGCGAATTACGCCTTAGTGGGGTGGTCGAAACGAAATAGAACGTGTCAAATTATTTTACACTACATGTAAATGTTTCTCAAAACGTCCAATTAAAATTCAAAACATCTTACTACATCTATAAAAGTAATTTCAGATTATACTGTTCTGATTTTTCTAAACACATTTATTCCAACATTATTACATCCATTTAGATAACACCAAACCACAGACGAGTCTAATCCGAAACTACGATCCGACCAACGATGCATTTTCCAAGAATTATAAGTAAGCGTTTAATCTACATTTAAAATATTAAAGATTTGACACGATCTATAACAAATCCATAGCAAATTATTTCTACACCACCACTTTCATCTTACAAACACACATAAGGACCCATTCGTATCTAGGTCATCTAAACAACAATTACAATTAGTTAAAATTTGTACTTAAATTAAGTCTTAGAATATACAAAATAAGCAGGTCCACGATGTCATTGAAAAATAAAATAAGACGAGCAACAAATCATTCTTAGAAAACAATTAATAAAATATATTCAGACAACAGTCTCGTATAGTGCCTATTTATACTAAAGCCATCAACAGCAAACTATCGAGTACGAGTAATAACTATAAGAGGTAGTCGAGTTTCAATAGTAGAGGTAGAGGTAGATGGCGCGCGCCGGACCCTGCGCGGCGAGCCGCCCCGGCGCGCGACCTTAGCCTAGCCTTAGCCTAACTTACGCTACAACACCTTACTACAGTAAAGCTTCTGAGTATTCATTCGTGTATATATAATTGTATAATTCAACTAATCTGTAAACCCGTATAAAAAGTGAAAGAGGTAGTTTGTTTGAGCTTAAGTACTTAAACCAATTCTTAGAGCAAAACATCGCCTGTAGCCCGTGACTTTGCACTCAAAGATCGAGTACTTGTTACCGTCGACCAGTCCATCCGACTAGTGATGTTACTTATACAATAAAAAGGCGGACGTCTAACTCTCTAAGTAGCAATATTTGAATATGTAAAGTTAAAACTCTCAAAATAAATAAAATATTTCTAAGTGCAGTCCGGGGATCAATTTCAAATTGCTTACGATCAAATCTAATCCGTGAAATCAGTCACCGACGCGTTGTCAGCGGCCAAGAGACCGCTGAACCTTTACCATTCGCACTCAGTCGTCGATCGCCTGACTTTCCTGCGGCCGTCCTCGAGTCCTCATCCTCTCCCGCGAGCTGATACCTTACTCACATATGCCCGGGTGGATTGAGCCGATAAATCATGCTTTGAATTGATTCATGTTCCGGATAATAACCATCTTTACTTTATATCAACACACCTTACACGATCGGCGGTCCCTACACGATTACTGAAGTCGCGTTGTCCTGACTTCTATTCCTTTTAACTTTTATCACCTCGAGAATTAAGTTAATATAATGCGTTCCCTTTGAACACAAATATAACTCGACTGACTAGATAGAAAGGTCTTCGAGTTCCAGATATTTAAGTAATAAACGTGTAAAGACCGCCTCATATAAACATTCAGAAAGTTCTTACACATAAAACATTCTTACCTGCTCTATTCGTTTCCATAAATAACCCACACCTATATACGCATAGCTTCATACAGCTCGAAAAGACCGCTTAACCTAACCGTCGCGACGTCGCTTTCTCCTGACGCCTGTCAACCTTCTGCCGGTCCTACCGTTCCTGACGCCGCGACGTCTCTTCCCGACTTAGATATTACATACATATACCGATATTAAATAACTCCAACAATACCTTCGCTTCGATCTTAACGCCTTCCTATCCCCATTAAAATAAGCTAATACAAATTAATCTAAATACAATTTATGCTAAATTTGCCAAAAGGCTTCGATAAATATATCGTTTGGTCGATACATCCATCGTCGTCAAGTTTTTTGATACAGAAATCGTGCGCTCAATTTGGAATCGTAAGATCTGAGGCGGTTTAGTCGTCCTCGTTACAGGGTGTGTCGACCAGCAGCGGCTTGGCGGGAGTGGCGTGTGTAGCGTGCGGCGGTTGCGCGGTGGGCGACTGCTGGGGGGCGGCGCTGCCGGCCGAGGTGGCCGCGGTGGCGCTGGCGTTGGCGTTAGCGGTGGCTGCGTGCGCGGCATACAGCGCTAGCGCGTGCTGCAGCTGCAGTAGCTGGTGGTGCGGGTCGAGCGGCGCGGGCGCACGGTGCCCGCTTTGGTGTGGCGTGCGCACCACGTAGCGCCCGTCGGCGAAGCGGCGCACGTTGGGCGGAGCATGATTGTGTGCGTAGCGCGAGCGCACTATGCGCTCAAAGCCCTCCGGTCCCTCGGTGTTGACGTCGGCGAGACAGCGTGAAGTGAGACGGGACGAGCAGTACCACTGCTTGCGTCCGTGCGCCAGGTTATTCTTCAGACGAAAGGTGTATCCGCGGTGCAGCAACAGACGCCCTTTGCCGGCACGAATGAAACGCGCTGGTGGAAGAAATAACTCTAATTAGTACACCGTTCCTATTAAAACTGGTAACGCTCACCTTGTAAAATCAATCAAACGCAAAAATTTTGTATTGATTTTGCAAAGAGAACACAAACAACACAATTACGTAACATTTACTAAAAGCATAAGCTAGTCAAAACCAGTAAGATGTTAGTAAAAAGGCAATGAAATAAAACACGGTGAGATTGAATCTATTTATTTAGCACGTTCACAAACACGAGTCGCGTTCAACATTCAATTATAATTAGGAAGAAGAATTTTTGTACAAATTTTTGAATGAGCAAAACGTTTGGCACGAACAAATTTTTGGCACTGAGCAAGACAGAGGTGAGCAAATAAAGTGCTATCAATCTATACATAAACATTTACTAAACACAATATCTGTTAAAAATCTACATTTCACTTATAAAAACTTGCGGGAAGACTAACCTTAAAAAGAGAAAAAAATTACGCTACGTTACCAACTATTTGACTTTACAAAACCTAACCTACACGCAACTCCCAAGTTCAATATTTGGCACATAGCTCTTTACAAAAAAAAATTGAGATCAAATATAATGTGCCGATCTGACTATCACAATACAATCTGAAAAATAATAAAAACATTTGACTAGTATCAAAATTATGTAAATGTAAATATGGCCATATAACAATTACTTCTATATCAAATACTAAACACACCCAACCTTTTCTATAAAATAAAAAGTGTGCTTAATACTAGGAACAAAGTATTTTATATACGAGAAGATAGTAAAAGTTTCAATAGACACGACAAGACAGGTAAATCAATATTTTTAAATTTTTTTATCTTTAAACAAAATAAACACATTTTACTCCTTACCCTAATTAAAATAATATTATCAAGTACCTAATATAATTTGTACTTAACGCAATTAATCATATGTATTAGTTACATACTGGAAACTTTTTGGTACCTTAAAATTCTTAAAATAGTAAAATATTGCACTGAAATTTGCTATAGCCACACATCAATAGCGTACAAGCCAAGAGGTGGGATCGAAATGGTCGAAATCGAGATTTGGCATTCTCGGTATGAGCAGGGTCTCTGATGGGGTTGAGGGAAGAGGGGGAGCCCTGGTTCTGCGTCCGTAGCGGCCCTCGTGGTTGTGTTCTCCTATCAGCTTGTGCAGCATGCCCTTCTGCGTGTAAGCCTTGCACCCACAACCTCCCATGGTACACCGCCACCTTACAATTCCAGAGCGCATAGTGTGCGCCGCGTAAAAGCTCCGACCCCTCACCCATAGCCTAGGCCTGCCGCCAGGACCCACGCACAACCTCACATCCTCCTCTGCAACCAATACTACAGTTATAATTCTCGTAACAACCCCCAATATAATACAAGCTATACACGTTAGGTTTTCCTCGACATTTTTAACCATACATGCATAAGGCAGCTAGCGTTTGCCAAAACTGTACAGCCATATTTTCGACACGCGGTTATTTCGGCAAAGTTAAAACTGTGATGCAAACCCTAACGTGTGTAGCCTATAAAAGCATGCGTGTACCCTAAATTACTTTTAGAATCGTCAGAAAATTTCATATAAAAAACTAATAAAGCTTGAACAAAACTTGTGATAGCAAAATAATTCACGACAATAAACGAATAGGGGATTCGAAGCTCCGACTTTGTTTCGCAGACCGTACCTTAATCCATTAGACTGCTGATATGCAGAACTCTAATTAGTGACATGAATTAAGCTAAACGTTATTAGCTAAATAATATAGCAAATACATTAAATAAGTTTCGAAAAATCGTGCAAAAACATAAAAAACTCATGTGTTTTTTCTAAAATAAAACAATGGACTCCTGTGGGAAGAGATTCATTACACATTTATATTTAACAACAATTGAAATGACTAGAATCAGTATCATGATATACATACAATTATTCTAACTAAAACTACAGTGAGTCGGTTAACATTAGTATCATCATCTTCCTCCTTATCCTACTCCCGTAGGGTCGGCGCAACAGGTTTTTGTCCTCCACGTAAACTCTATCATACATCATCTCAGTCATCACTCCTTTAGTCGGTTAACATTAGTATGTTAACAATAATAACGTTAATTCAATAATTATTGCCAAAATATACAATTACAATTATCGACTAAAATTTATTTCATACACCTCTACAGACGAATTGAGTACCTCCTTTTTTGGGAAGTCGGTTAAAAATTGGATAAAATATTAACAAAACACTTGAACAAACATTTTGACTACCATTAAATTGGTTGAGAATGTCCTATTTTTCTGATATTTTCGCGATTAAACTGAACTTGTAATCCAAAAAACCGCATCTGTCAAAACTTTTTAAACTTAAAATTCGACTTTCATTTAATCATATTAAGACGTATTAAAATTAATTTAACATATCATTGCCTTTTTTAAGTTTAAATATGCATATGTTAATTTAATTAAAAAAAAATTGACATTAAAAATTTAAACAAAGCACCGAACAGTAATCATCAAATGCTGATTTTGCGACAACAAAAACAATTATGCATTAAACAGATATTGCACACTGTTAATCACATTACCCGATGTTAATAAGCAATATGAAAGTTAGTTTGTACATGCTCGGTTAATCGCGACCAGTGTTTCCCTGTTATTCATCCAGCAATACTTTAGACGGTGGTATAGTTGGGACGACAGACCGATGCGAGGCTGCAGGCGGCTCGTGCGAGTGTACATTACTGAGGGCGAATATTCTATCGTGAAGTGTATGAGCATACGCACGACAAGTGCGTCTCGTGCAACGCCAACGCACTTTGTGTTTTTCCGGGAAAACTTTCTCGGCGTAAAAGGAGAATCCACCGAGGCGCATGTGACGACGTCCTCTGTTCGATATCACGAATTCAACTGTAAAACACCACCCCGTCACTAGCCGTCAACACATGCGATTTACACCCAACATGAATTAACAATGTTAGTAAGCACACATATAAAGCGTCCATGCAAGAGATAGGATAGTAAAATAGCAACAAATTAGACCGTATCTTATTTTATTAACAATTTTTTAATGCTATCTTATACGAGTATATCACAAACCCTCAAATTCAGTCTCTTAAGTTTGTACCTCGCACATAAAACAAGTTCATATTTTTTAAATATATAAGAACTAATATAATGATAACAAATGTCATGTCTAAACCAAACAAACAAAAGAAGAATTAAGGACAGCATAAGAAAAGCCCGCTACATACCTTCAGTTTAAACTGAACTGAGTTCAACAGTTCAGTTAAAAATGAAGGGGTTTACGTTTGCTCTGTTTTAAAATCAGATGCGATAGTTTCAATAAGACTTTCGATACGTGCATGGTCGTTCAGTACTGGATCATGCGGCGGGTGATTATGTATGTTTGTCCTAGTCATTAACCGCCCAGCGGTGGTCATGGCATTCCCTCGACAGCCCCGTGTCCGGCTCCTGCAGCACCAATATACTCGCTCGCCTCTCCTCTTCCGGACAGTGTAGCCATTTCCATCCACTATAAGACAGGGCCCGCCTCGACGTGTCACTGAGTACTGCACCGGTACAGCTTCCCCTGCTCAGCGATAAATGTCCGGAGATAATTGTACTAAGTATTGCATTTAGCAGAGTAAATAATACTCCATATAAAACAAGGTTACTTTTAATTACAAGAAAATGTATAGCGTTAGCTATTGTCGATACTGATAATATTTATGAAATTTAAAAAAAAATCGTTATATACAATGAATCGTACCCAAAAACCTTTAAGTCGATTGAAATAAATAAATCACTAATTACTACCCGCTACGGTCCAGAGAT
>JAOCNA010000032.1:6606695-6622747 GCA_026546675.1 Papilio helenus | reverse complement strand
TATTTTTAAATAATTCGGTCCGTCTAATTGGATATGTTTGGTGAATAATAATAATTTTAGCAAAGTTAGAACTGATACGGAAGTTTGGAAACCCTAGGCGCTGTCCGAGCACCCATACCGGTGCGTCCTTCGTGGTCCAAAGCACAGCTGCGATCACTTTGTCTGCCACATGGCAACCACCTAGTCGCCTAGCTGTGGTAATCTGGTTACTGGATTCATAATTAAATACCTTCCCCCCGCGAAACATATTGGTTCGCGAATTAAAATTAGGATGTCAGAAAACAAAATTATGAACAGTATTTCCTACTTTTTCACATAGAAATTCTTATTTGAAATAACGACAGAATTTAATCATAAAAGGATCTAAAATAGAACATTGTAAATGTTTGTGGCTATTGCATATTTCTCGATAACCATAGATTTCTTAAGTTGGCCGATCCCCTACGTAGCAACTGATTTATCGGTGGCGACGCTCCCAGCCAACTGTCTTGGCGGCTGGCGGGCCGTTCTGCCGCCCAGGGCCACGTGATTTGTAAGAATGTACTGCGTCTCACTAAGCGTTCCCACGTGTTACTGTTTCATTGACCTTGTTTTGATTTTTGTGATGTTGCATAGGGACGAGTGGTTTGATAGAATTTGTTTGTTTTAAACGATCCAAGCGTTGTTCGGTGTTGTGTATGTGTGCGTGCGTGCGTGGTGTGCACGAGATGAATGCAGCGGTGTGCGTGGCCTCGGGGTCAGCGCCCCGGCCCAGGACTAATTTGGGGGAGATCGACGACTCGCGCCGTCGGCTTTGTCTGCGTCCGTCGCCTTCGTTGCACCGGCCCGCGTTCTTATAGCTTTGTTTATATTGTATTTGCGATTTCAAATTTCTACGCTTTTATTCGTTTGGTAAACAAGGCCATAAAGCTCTTGAACGATAAAATAAAAATCAGCAACCCGTACTAACGTTTCATTGGATAGAACAAGTATTTCTTGGCACGAATAATCAATCATTGTACGATTGAAGCTAATTTTATTAACGGCGATAGGCCGCGGCGACGACTCTAATAACGAATCAAAATTTCTCGTTATCATACTGCATTATTTATATATGTACTTAAAATTTAATGAACATGTACAATTTCATGTAAATAACAAGTTTTCAGAATCTTAGGTTACCATTTTACTTTTTTATTCCACTCTTATTACTTTTGCCGTTTCTATAAAACTTTAATCGAAATTACACTGCAATTAATGACGTCAGCGCTCGGAATCGCCATCGTGTTTTAAAAATTGGTGATTCACTTACTCCTGCGTGACTCATCAATTTCACTATAGTTTTGAAACAAGGAGCAGCACAATTAATGCGCAGTAGAGCGACTATGTATAGCGGTGGTAGTGATATGAGGCCTGCTATCGAGGTGGCTCTCTGGGCATGTGTTTATCAGCTAGCGGCCAGCGGTTTGTTTGTATTGGTGAGTGCGTGCGTGTGAATAAATACAATGACGCGAATTGGTGGCGCGCCGCGGCCGCTCGCCTCACCTCGCTCAGTAGACTACGGAACGTCGCGCGAGACGGAGCTCCAAAGAGGCCGTCGTCCGTTTTACAAAGTTCTCTCGTTCAGTAATTGCAACTAATACATCTTATCATTTAGATAACAGTGACTATTAGTGCTCCACTCCTTTGTCGATTAAACGTGCGCGAGTTAAACAACGAGTATAAGTTCCGACGTGGCCATGAGATCACGTTCTCGTCTGAAGGTAATGCTTTGTGGCGGAGTGTGCGTGTGTTTCTGTGCGTCTGCCTCGCGGGATGATCGGAGGCTGTGCCAGCTAGACGAGGATGTCTGAAGGCCGCCGATCCGACCTTGGTGTCAGAAGGTCGTTGCCCCCACGTGTCACGAACTGCAAAGCAATTTGTATCGTTCGACTGTTTTTGTCAACCGAGATATGAATATCGATATTCAAGTTGTTTCTTATAAAATAGATAAAAACCTGTTTCGTCAAAGTTTTTCTAATGATTGTTATTGTATACTTTAGTCAATTACTAACAAAACACTAGGATTATTAAAATATGCTGTGATTACAGAATAAAAACGTGAAATAGATTAAAGATTCGGTAATTAATTAATTTCTCTTAAGTGGGTTATGAGGTCCCGATTCTTGGCAGATGTAATTCATCTAATAGGATTTATAATTTTAATGATTACTAGTACTAAACATTATTGTTATTCGTATAGTTAATGCGCAACGTTATAGAAGCTTCAGAGTTCCTCGTTAGTTGTTAATGAATGGAATATTTTAATAGAGCACTGCACATCACTTAGATAAAATTAAAAAGGTACAATAATAACTTTGTATCTAATAAGTTTAAGAGAACCTTCAGGCTTATACTAACTTCTATTTCTACGTAAACCGCGTATTTCCCTTCATGACTTATCTGTTTTATAAATTCCTTTTGTGTTATCTTATGAATATTAAGTTGCTTTAAGTAATTATCTATAATTCATTTTCATTGATAGATCAATTGAAATAATAATTTTGTTTGTTTTATATTGAGTTTCCTCTTCATAGGGATCTGTATCAAAATACCTTTGAGAGATATATGTAAAGTCTGTACAAATATCGTGACGGTATTTTGCAAAGGCGTTGATTGTTTCGCTAGTATGTTTGAACGCGCCATTGTGTTAATCGTTTGCTCCGAAAGAGAGAGCGATATGCGAGCGCGTACAGCTGCGCGTGCGATCAGCTGACGTCGCGGCGGCCATCTTGCGGTCCGCGCCGCGCTGCTCGCCGTCACCGCTGACGACGTCTTCCTCCTAATGCTAATGTCATTGTCCTTCCCTTAAACGACTCGCTTTGTTGATCGACCCTGTTGAATCATGATCGCCTCTCGGAACAAACACTTCCACGTTGCGAAACTTCACGGAAGCATCGGATGTGAGACCCTGGCTCTGCTATTTTTGGTCTGTGACGTTTCCGCCGCAGACTTGTGTTGATAATATAGGTACTACGCTGAATCGCGTTTGTTAGTTTTTTTCATGTCGATGTCTTGGAAGAGGGTAATATTGATGACCTTGTTTCGCTGTTTTGGAATTTCCTCGTTTTTGTTTGATAACAATTTAGTGTTATGTTAACAAAGTGTGTTGATAAATATATTCTATTTTAACAAGAATTCCACTAGTATCTACAAACTGTTAGGCGCAGTCTATTAAAAAGTTCCGACAATAAGTCGGGCTCATGGTGACTTCCGGCAATTTAGTAGTTCACCATTTAAAGACTGAATGTCAAGTTTATTACTTCAAGTACCAATGAAAGATGTATTCAATTGTTACGACACTGTGTAAGCTGGTTTATATAGGGAACAGAGAATTGAACCTTGTGACGTTTGGTAGGATTTATTGGATGTAGGTGCACGATTTTCGTGTTACCGTTACAATTACCGTTGGGTGGGCGGCTCGCCGGACTTCGTATCTTGTCTCGGCAGTTTAAACTCAATCAATTGAACGCGTCATATCAAATTCGGACTAGTTGCCTGCCCTATATACCCGACCTCAATACGGGACGTAGTGCTAAATTTAAAAAGTTAGTCTTTATTTAACTTCTGCAGTAACTTTTAATTAATAAAGTGTTCCGAATAAATTAAACATTACAAAAAATCTCCTAATTTTGCTTTTGAAAACATTGCTTTTCGAACAGTGTTAAATAAATAAGACAATGCATTCGTGGGTGATCCGTCTTTATGTTTGAGGTAGTTATTTTTTATTCGAGTCAAAACGGATTCAGAAAAAAATACGTCCGAGCACACATGTCTCCCGGCCTCCCCTACTGAGCTACTTTTTATGAAACTGTTTTTTTAAATGTGTGTAACGTTTAAATCTTATTTGTCATTATTGCATAACGAAACTTAAAGATCAATTTCACGTTGATCCAATGTGAGATTTTTGTAGTCTATCATTACTTTTAGTTCGTTATTTGTAGTTAGTGGAATAGTTATTGTTAGTCTATTGATACAGTCCGCGATGATAACGCATCACGACCTTATAACGTCGTATAGCGTTCTCAGTACACGACGATCTGGTCGCCTATGGCTTAAATTACCAAAGAAATTATCGGTGAGTCCCCGACCGAGGTAATGTTTGTGTTATTATTGTCACAATATTTATTCAATGTTAGAGATCAATCGTCTGCGTCTGCATTTAGCAAGTTTTTATCGGTCAAATAGTTATTTTATCATTTAACCCAGGTCTTGTGGGGAAGGTGCGAACAAATTATATCGCCATTGTCTTTTTGGTAATGAGTTAGTTTTCCTTAAGCTACAAAGGGGCTACCTCCAGCAGAGCACATGAATAAACACAGTGGTATAATAGTAAGGCGCAGGGCAGGGCGAAGCGGGTCGAGCGCGGATTGCGTAGCTGATGCTGTATGTGGGTCAGCGGGGCGCCGCATACAGGCCGAGCCGCCCCTCCCCGCGCACCGCCGCGCCTCCTCGCGTTAGAACTCTGCTCCATCTCATTGTTTACTCTAGACCGTTGTCAATGGACACTCTTTGTTTGCTTATTAATTCTTCGAGAGCCGATTGTATTGTGACGTCATCCAAATTTGCATTATAATGCCGTATTGGTCTGATCTAGTCGCAGTAACACAGCCGTTGTCGCCAAAGCTGGACACTGAATTGTATTTGTTGTCTATTGCAGCTAATATAGCATTTGAATGTTGTGGTAAAAATGTACCTTCTGTAATTTTATCTCTACTCGATATGTGTAATGTTATCAGAACTAGGCTTGCCCTCTAATTCAGAAGCTCTTTTTCCGTCTAATATAATCTTGTGTCTTGATATCCAGTTATCAAGACTCGTTCAGATATCGTACGACGTCTTTCTGTACGTCCATTCAATGAACAAAAACTCATTGTTATAAGCATGCAGTTTAAATTTGTCCATCCAATGGACAATCGCTTTACACCGTTTTGTTATAACAATATTATAACGCAGCTTCATAAATACTGCCGTTAAATTATACCTCATTGGTTTCCTTTTGCTACCGACTATCATATTTATTTTAACAACTTCTCTTAGTTTGTTTCTTGACGATGTAATCGTTCATCATTTATTATGCATTCGCAACTTATATAACATGAATGGCAATGAAGGTCGCGACACAACCATAAGAAATACCTTCAAGCTAGATATATCATTATCGTTGTTTAAAAACTATACGCTTTGGTGATGTATTGATGTTTCGAGTGTGAGTGAGCGTCACGTTTCCGACTAATCGAATGTTCTCCTTGGCACACATGCCAACCGCGAGCCGATACTGCGCGCCTATCTTTGAATTTGTTCACAGCAATATGCAACACGCAGTGAACTTTTTGTTTTAATTTTATGCCAATATATTTGTAAGTGATGCCTAAGACAGGTATCTAATTGAATATCAAGTTTCCAACTATTTCTTATGAATTCTTGTCTTATGGATGTCATTTGTAATGTTTCAGACATATGTTATATTCTAGCTTTTGCCTGAGATTACGTCCGTGTGGAATTACGAAAATTTAGTACGTAACCTATGTGTCCTTCCAGACTATGTTCTATATATGTATCAATTTTTATCGAGATCCGTCAAGACATTCTGGAGATACCTTCTAAAATTCACCCATCAACATTTTCGCATTTATATTATTAGTAGGATTGGTAACTATTCGAATACAATTGTTATCAGTAACGACGCAATTTCTAATCTTTTGTATATTGGGTCGCAATATAAGTTGCTTGTAATGTTTGTTATTCAGATTATAGTCTTCCACGTTCTGTCATTCTAGTTAGTTCGCAATAAACATAACCTCCTTAAACGTAAGTTACAGTTATCTTGCTTCAAGCTGCGAGAATATTTGTGATTATTCATTTGCAAGATTAAAGAGTACGATGTGGATGAGCAAATAAAATGTAGGCACGCGTATTTCTCGTGAATCATTATAATATATTTGCTTCTATTCTGGCAACATTATCAGTGTTTGCGCTTGTGTTTATCCTTTGAAATTTCG
The DNA here is from genome assembly GCA_026546675.1 of Papilio helenus. Taxonomy (NCBI): domain Eukaryota; kingdom Metazoa; phylum Arthropoda; class Insecta; order Lepidoptera; family Papilionidae; genus Papilio; species Papilio helenus. Next base: position 6,616,727 of record JAOCNA010000032.1, on the reverse strand, counting down.
AGTCATGACATTGTGATAAGATGATAGCATCACCCTCCTTTACCGCATTTGCAATATTTGATCAAATTTATCTGTTAAAATAATGAGTATATTAAAAACAATTTGAAAACATTGAGTAGATCGATTTGCATAAGACTTTTTAAATACACCGTTAGTTTCCACGAACGACTAACGTGTACAAATAGTGTTGTCCATTGGAAATGACGCTTATTGCGTTGCCAAAAGTGTGAAACGACCATGACCTAAATGTTCAAATTTTTTTTACTATGAGATAAAATTAATTTGTCATTTTTTCATGATTGTAGTTGATAACTATCTAGGTATGGTGGCTTGTTGAATTAAAAATCATTGTTTTAAAAGAATATATGAAATATTTGGCCATTCAACAAAACGAATCAAATAACACCTCAATGCTCAAAATAGGCCAAGTCGTTTAGGCGGTTAGGTGGCATGAGATAACAATAGAACAAACATAAATCTACATCAGTTATTATCCTGCTGTAAGTCAGTTATTGTTGGCTTCAGCTGGGAACTTCAGCTATAATGCCTCGCAAACTACCACTTAGTAGAGATTTAATATTAAAAATCAACGCTAAGGTTCTCGCTCCGTGACCACTTATCTACTTTAAGTGCGGAATAACTCTTAAAAGTTAAAAATGTGCAGATAATGTGTGTAAAGGGCGATGCATTAATAGCGGCAACATATGTAACTGGACTTTGACCTGTGAGGAATATAAGTGGAGCGCGTTGAGATCGAGCTAAGCCATGTGCTACAGAGTCCGCAATGGCCCGCACCGGCCACCGTCTGGTGTGAATCACTAACACTACTCACACTGCGGGGATACAAAATTAATGTAAATTTAATATCTGTTCTAAATTTGATGTGGTTTCTGTAATCCTGATATACGCCTTTACTCATCTGTTATAGCGTTGGAAAAATTACGTATTTCCGTTAGAAAAAAGATAAGCAATAATAAACTAAGAAAATTAGGTTCTAAGGATAAACATCTATTGTAAATCGTAAACGTTATTTATAGGGGAAGAGCCGTTGTATAGATAGATTTCAAAATTAATACCGGAAATAGAAAGTTGTGAAATACTTGGATTTATTCATATTATGTCTGTAGGCGCGAGTTTACATAACTTATAAACAAGTAAACACTCATCCATTATCTACACTTAACTATTATCTCACCCTGTCATTTGTGCATTACTGGTTATAATAGGGTCCCCACAGATAGCCATAAACACGACCTATCTGCGGGCATCATTATACACAGTTACTAGTGACTCAATTTCTTTGTTACACTCTTTAAAAGTTTACTTCTCTCTTAACGTCTAATCACTTATGACGTATGACGTTGTAATGTATAGCAAGTCGGATCACTTTATTTCTTTGTCTAAAGGTTCTAGATGCATTGTACATTAGGAAGATTAAACACACTTCGTTTATCATCTACGAATATATTACTAGTAGTAATTGTAAAAGCATTCTTAAAATAAATAATCTCTTTGGAACTCCACAACTATAGTACTGTTAACCTTCGTTTTCTGTTATTTTGTTTTTCTTTTAGACAAAGATTGCAAGAGTTGGAACTGACTCGACCAATCAAACTTTTCTACAACACGTCTAATCCGCATTTATTCGCTAAACGTCAATTAAGTGCGCATGCGCTGTGCATTTTGTTCACTGTTTCGTACCAAGTCTTTGCTAACGCGTGCAACGTAGTTGCAATGATTTCACTTTTACGCTATGAGAATTGTAATGCTTTAATGATTTAGGTGATTTCTACGTGCCTAGGTATGCGTACGTATAATACGTAATACTACACAAGCTTATCGTTTATTATTTTTATTGCTGAAATGACGTATATGTAGATTAGCATTGATATTAGAAACAACTTGTAGGGTAAAGGAAAATGTTCTTTGCGACATTCTACTGAATTTATGTTTTAATAAAAATTTTCAATAGTAATGGATCCAATTAATGATAACCTTTAATTTTTATCTTCCAACTCGTGCAAATATAAGAAGATATATCGTTTTATCTATCTAGATAGTGAATTAACAACAAACTTAACTTAAATCTCATTAAAACTGTCAATTCAGTTTGAAATCATTCGGACATAAATACTTTAATATTTCTAACAATTTCCATGATATGTACCAATGTGATGGAGATAGAAGAATGGTATTGTCCATATTGTATGTACAGCAGGGTCATTGTAGTTTCGGGTGTGCGGGGCTCGGCTCTGGGCGGCGTGGCGCTGGCGAGACCTTGACGCAGGCCATGCTCCGTTTAGCCGCGTTCCACTTAGACCATAGCTCTCTCTTGTTATGCAAACTTGTCGTTATGCATATTATGCTTCGCCCCTACGAAATCGAGACGCAGATACAGCTTTCTATTAACTCTTGATTATTCCAACTCGTGTCGTGTCATGACCGTTTCATCTCGTTCAACTGTTGTAGAACATGTTGCGTAAAAATATATTGTTATATTTGTTAAGTCTGTCTTATATTTGAATATAACCAACGTAAAAATTAACGTTTGTCCATTTGTTCAGAGAAATTCATTTGAAGAATGCTTCCCATTTAGTTAATTCTCAAATGACAATAAAAAAATCTTTGTGCATAAATTACAATACATTTATTTATGTCACGTGAAAATTGATCCTCTGACTTGATGTAGAACTTAACCCTTGCACCGCTAATTTAGGTTATTTGTTTTGTTACAGGGCCCTCCGCGTTCCTGACACAGAAAGAAGTAGTAAGACGGCAAGGGAAGCCACTGCCCGCGCGTGCAGACCCGTGCGCATACAAGGGACCGACTAAATTGCAACGTTGAACTCCGTGCTCATTGTGCAGTTTTGTGTTAAGACAATAAAGTGCAATATACTTTTGTGCAATCGTACTGTTGTTGACTGCTCGGACAGTTTTGTTATTGTGTTGTAACGTGAAATTATCGTGCAAATATGGAGAGAGAATCGAATCCGATGGAGGCGCTCTGCCGCTCCGGATGTGGCTTCTACGGCAACCCCTCCACTGACGGCCTCTGCTCAGTCTGCTTTAAGGTAAAACTATTACTTAACTCATATTGACCTTAGTCAACATTGTAAAAAAATAACAAGTAGCAAAGGTTTAAAAAATAAACAGCAATAGAATAATAATTAGTAAATTCATAACTTGTTTGTTACATCTAATAATGAGATATTTATGTAGAACGAATACAGATCTGTAGATACCAGTTTGTTGATTTTTATCGAACATCTAAAGGTGACAAGTAATTTTTTTTAAATAACATTTTTAGATGTAATACCTCACTTTACTTGTTTTAATTTTCTTAGTAAATTAATTTGCACAATATTTATATTATAAGAACTACCTGCTTAATTAAAGTAAAATAATGTTATTAAATGTTAGTATTTCAAGATTGATCGAGTCAAAGCTAAAATAATAATTATTGTGGTTGGTAACCTTCGTCTAGGAACACGTATGGTCGTTACGTTGATTTTTATTTTTTTTAATAAAATGCTCGTGCATTGAATGCGCTATGTGGAAATATTTAATGACTCTCCGAGACACGCTCGGGCCTGTTGACCTTCTGTAACTTACATTTGACTTTGAATTGGAGCGATGATGTGCGTGAAGATTCTGAACTTTAGAAACTCTGTCATAAGCAGTATTCCTCAATCGAGTAGTTAAGGAATCCCTTTCTCAGTCCAGTGAATTAATATTACTCGAACATTTAATATGGATTCTTAGAACTCTCACAAACACATACTCCCGTGACTTATTCCTATTCTTATAAGTAATTAGGTCGAATAAGGGCATTATAAGTGTCTGTGTTTACCGTGAAACGAGTACACGTTACCACGAGGCGAGCAAGTATTACTTGTTATTCTCTATGAGATCGTGTAGGAAGTGCGGACTAAGGAACTTCCTGTTATCCAAAACTAATAATAATTTGTCTCTACTAACGGAAAGTTATTATATTATCGTGTAATGAATAGTATCAATTATAGCCTTGATTTGTGGAGATATTTTTTTTATCTCTAAGATATCTCACTTTTCGCACTTCTGTTGAGAATAACCATTTGCTAATAATAAAATAAAGCCAAACAAAATGATATAGATGCTTGGCTTGGATCACAATAATCGATTGTTTGCGTGGACTTAAAAGATTTTCCTTTGCAATACGTTAAATGGTATGCAAGGAATAATTAAGTAATATTACAGAGAACGAGTCACGAAACGTAGTATAAAGTTTCCATACATTTTCTCAAGGTATATTTAATCACTAAATCCACGTTAGCTCTCTTGCTAAAAATGTACCTATATTGCTAATGATTTACGGATTGTCGCAAGATGTTATTAACAATAGGGAGGTACAGGGCAGCAAAGCCGTTTTTGAAATACTTGTGCACACTTAGTTTACATAGCGTGAGAAATAAGCTAATTAAGAAGCACATATTTTTCATGTAGAGGTGTAAAATGTAGCTCGTATTTGTCGTGTGCTAAGAAAGTTTTTAACAGATAGGACTTGAAGACCGGTATTAAAGGCAAGAAAAGTAGCAAAAGAAATTATAGCACGCATCCTTTGTACTAACTCCTTTCAATTTACTGGACAAAAGAATAAATTGAAAACAATATTTCGGAACATAAGTCATTTTAATCTACGAAGATAAAGTGGGTCAAACGCGGAAGGGGACCTTATAAAATTTTATACGTATTATTTGATCAAACGATTGTGCTAAACTATACAAGTTCGCGAAGTTTTAAGGTTGTTGCATAATTTAATTACAAAAGTACACAAAGTGGAGGTCACTGCCGGAGCCGCGACTGGCGGGAACAATGCCATGACGCTGTGCTCAAACTATTCGCTATACACGACGGATTACTAATTACTACACAATGTTAAACACAACCTCAAATACTATAAAATGAGATGAGTAATACTATTTAATATAAACTACTAATCATGTAAAGTATTTGACCATGTAAGTAAGATTATCTGGAAAGAACTGGTTTTCTGTGTTTTGATTTATAACAACGTGCTAATTTTAGCAAATAAAGATGATGACAAAATGGAAAGTTTGTTGTTTTAGATTTTAATGATTTGATAACCTTATATTACGTAAGAGTTGTCTATCTCTTTTTGTTATGATACTACGAATCTATGGAATTTAAAAAAAAAAACTATTTTTCTGCACTTCAGAATAGACATAAAATTACTGCATCACTTTTAGCGAGTAAACTCAATCGTAGTTTCTAAAATCTATTTATAAATTGATACTCAAAATCTGGCAATACAATTTTCTGCGCAATTCAATCAGAGGTACGTTAGATCCACGAGGCAAATGCCCTGTATCGGTTCGTGTTTTTCTCATAGCATTTCAAGTGTATGCGAACAAAGTGGTCTGCGACGTGGCCAGTTTTTACATACCTACCCAACACCGAAATAATTTTCTTACAATTTTTTTGTCCGACAAACTAAAGTATCGTTCTTACAAGACTTAACTTGTTTGTACAATAATGTTTCACTAAAAAAATATAACAAAGAAGCACGTTTTAGTGATAGTTGGAACTCACTGGTCTACAAGTTAACAATGAAAAATGTTATTTTACCATCCACTCACGTCTCTAAATGTTATTTTAATTTTTACACTAAAAGTGAAAAGCCTTAATAACTTTTGACCATATAATTATTAGTGCCTAGTAAAAAATTTAGTGGCATGGGACGTGTTAATATGTTACGAAGTGGTGACTACACTTTTTAATTTTGTTGTAAAATGTTTGTCATACCTTAAATAAGATAGTCAAATATATAATGGATTGATATAAATTGATTTCAGGAGGCATTAAAGAAGAAGCAGCAGCCGCCGGCGAGTACGCCGTCCCCGGTGGCGACGTCGTTCGTGCCCACGCCCACGCCAGCGCCGGCGCCCGCGCCTACGCCCACGCCGCTCGCGGCCGCCGCGCCCACAGTGCCCAGCCTGCCCGCGCAGCCGCAGACACACACAGACGTGAGGCCGTTATACCTTTGTTTGTTACGCACCTACCAAGTTCCCTCAACGTACGGAAAGGCGTTTGGAGTTTTTAGGGAGACAACTGAATTGATTTTCACTAAATAAATATGTCAGATATCATATAAAATATGCACCCGAAAATATTTATAGAGCAAAATCGCATTATTTAGCATATTTACTGATCGTGTGATGGAACTTGGTAATTCAGGCTATCGCGCTCGCTCTGGATATAATGGTATAACATCAGTCAATAAAATCGTTAATTCTCATTTTTTTTTTTTTGCATGTAATAATACAATGAGCATGTTTTAAAATTCTCATGATTTGTATTTTAAATAATTAGGTGATTATTTTAACGCTTTTGTAAAATTAAAAATGTTTGTTCTGCCATTGTTTTTGGTGCTTTTATTTATCTATTACATTGTATTCATGTTCGTGGCCGTTATAATTTTTCCACTAAGTTGACACAAACGGCTATAGGCAAGTTATCGAGTTTCATCATTCTCCGTACGTCAGCTACATGCATGTTCGTGACTTTACACGTGCAGGTAGCACGTCCCGCGAATTATTGTTGTTTTAAACACGCCCTGTTATATGCCGCATTTATAATACTTCATTAAAATTAATATAATTTAGTTTGAAGTATCTAAATTCAAGACTAATATGCTCTTATGATATTAGACACTTGGATATCGTTTGTACAGTTGCATGGTAGTACGAACGGTCCACGTATATATGTGTGGCGTTACGCTATTTTTGTAGTGAAAAAAAAACACAATTTAATGTCTAGTAATAGTGTATTTCAGTCGGCTTTGGTGACTTTCTTACTATTTTCGGGTATCTCTTATACCAATCGCCATTAGATGATTTTGGATGACTCATTTGGTATAACTTTGACCATAAATTGTCCTTGTGATGTACAGCTTACAATGGCAGCATGGTCAGCGTATTTCGGTTGAAGTCTCACAATGGTTGTTATTTTATGCATACGCAGCCTTATAAGTAATGCCCCGAATGGTATCTCGCCATAGTAATACCACGTGAGTCACTTTTCTGTGTTGCAATTCCACTATGTCTTCGGTGTTAACATTTGCACTTTTTAAACGACTTCCCAAAAGGAGGTTATACGTGAGCATGTTGTGCAATTATTCTGTTATTCAATTTTTATTAGCATTGCTTTCTTTTAGCTTGTATTAGCAAATTAAGGAGTATTTCGTTTTTAATTTCCCCGTGAATTTAAAGTAAAATTAATGTCTGTATTAAACAGTTTAGTTTTATGAATGTTTCATGAAATAAACTTGTTTAGCTTTTATTTTCAGGGAAAAGTAATTTTGCTCTTCTCGAGGTTATATACCATGATTTTCATGATTTTACAAACCATATTGTTTCCACGAACCTTGAGTATACAACTACTTACGGTTTGTAATTACAAGAACAAACTTTACGTTACTATGGAAAATAAAAAATGTCTGTTTTTCATAATAAACTAGCACTATTATGTGCAATTATATTAAGTAATGAGAAATGCAGACAAGTCACGCGAAGCAAAGAATTGTGACGCGCGCAGCCGTGTGCCTCAAGTTGTATGGAAAGCAACACGCGCAATTTTTGTATGAAAATACTTTACCAGAACAAAACTCTTTGCTCCCATTTTGACATTGTGACGTTTAATTTAAAAATAAATATATGTCAAGTGGACGTTATTGATATATCGAAGAAAATTTAAAAACTCGTACTTTATATAAAACTATTAATTTTACAATAAAAATCTAAATAAAAAATGAAATATGTAAGTTACCGTTGCAATTCGGTCGAATAACGCGGCAAATCCGTTTGTGGACATTATGTGGTAACATTTAATACGTATTTATCGATTTATTAATTCATAATTCAGTACTCAAGGAATTGTTTAGTGTTTAAACGTATTTTGCTTGCAGTCAACATGTCAAAACTGAGAAAATGAAACTTGAATAATGGAAAATGATCCCAGCAAGAAAGAGTCGAAAGGGAAGAGGATATTGAAGAAAGCCCTGCGTCGTAACAGTAAATCTAGTAATAACAACTCGGGCGCTGACGATACGAGCGTGTCTCGGTCTAAAAGCTTCCAGAGCAAGCGGCGCGGGGTTGAGATCAACGACCCCCTGCCCACCCCCGACGGGGCCATCGAGAAGGACAAGAAAGATGCACTGAGGGCCAGAGCTGAACCCACACCCGACAAAATACAGAATGACTTCGTTGAACCTCTCAAAGCAATCGATATACGGGACAAGATTAAACATTCTGCCGTCAAATTTGATAAGAAGGACGAACGTTCGTCATTGACTAGTGTCAAAAAGAACCTAAAAAGGGTTGGTCGCAACGTGTCATTGTTTTGATGAATGAAACAGGACATTTGGAGTGTTATTTAGTATTAGAAACACATTCCTTTCTTTTGCATTTAAAGTATTATTTAATTCATTGGGTTATCAATTCATTTTCATTTTTACCTTTACACAACGCCTCTCATTAAATTTCCGTTTATGTGCCACATTTTCAAACGCATGAAATTTGTTTTTGTATATTAGGTTATTATTAATTTCTTTATCATTGTCATGTTTGTTATTTCGTCTTTATATTTCTGAATGTTGTTAAGGGTGTGTTTGTATATATTTCAGAAGTTAGAAGAGGAGAGTGGGGCGGGCACGAGTGGCGCGAGCACCGGCGCTTCGGACACCGACGCCGACGATAAGGACCCCAGCAAGGACAAGAAGAAAAAGAATAGGTGCGCCGTCTGCCGCAAGAAGGTTGGACTCACAGGTAAACTGTAACACCATCATTGCTTTTTTGCCAGTACGTTATAGTTGCGTTTTTCTACTTTTAGAGCGGGTGCACACTTTTGTCTAAAGTATTGCATAACTGTTGTGCGATTGTCGATTGTTTCGGAGCCAATTCAACTGTTTAGTTGCACAACTAAAAATCGAGTAGTTGCGCACCTCCATATAAGCTCATAGGAATCAAAGCGATGGTTTAGCCAAAGGTGTGCGCGCTCTTAATAGATATAATAAGAAAGAATAGAGTGGACATACCTAAATTTTTGATAAGTAAACGACTACATGATTAAATAAATCGAAAAAATATGCGTATCCTGGTATGCAATGTGGAATACATAAATATCGCCTACCTTTTAATCTTTTTTTTTTTCTTATATTTTGTATGAAATGAGTGGTATAACTATAACTATAATATTACTATTAAATTATTTTCTTAATGACACGTATAAACTTTATCACGCTATTCTAATGTGGGCATTAGTTGCGCAATATGTGTGTTTATATTGAGGAATTGATATCGCGTGCACTTCAAAAGGTTACATTGAATAACGTTAGAAGTTGCCTGCAAATTATACAATGACTTAGATGCATATTTATAAACTCTTTAATGCTTATGTAAACATCCACAATCAACATGACTTACGATCTTAGACGCAGCGTACTAAGTCTGACTTTTATCTATTTGAATTAAAATTACCATAAATTCAAATAATGACAGAGCAGAAATATATACCAGATAGCTGTTACCCGCGAATTCGTCCACGCAATATTAAAAAAGTAGCCTATGCCCGTCTATGTCAGCTACCCTCCAGTGAAAGTCCGATTGAAATCGGCTCAGCCGTATCGGAGATTACCCGGAACAAACGCGGCTTGCGGACAGACAGATAGACAAACAGACAGACAAAAAATAAATAAATGCGATTTTCGTTATCATCAACGCATACACATCATCTTCCCTAAATCTGGAATTATTCATTTGATATTACAAACAGACATTCCAATTTTATTAAATGTATAGATATTGCAATAGGCATAAATTAACGTTAGTTGTTGAATAAAACTTGGATTTATTTGATTTAGAGTTTAAAGGTTCTTATTGCGGCTTTAGTGTGGATTAAAATAACTAACTTCAACACTACTTGAGTGACTAAACTATACAAGTGTGACAGGAACAATATTATCATTGAACAAGTATA
>JAOCNA010000032.1:6595492-6606595 GCA_026546675.1 Papilio helenus | reverse complement strand
AATAAATATTCACGAGATACACCCCTATAAAATCTATAAATTCTTATATTATACTTACCATGTTGAGTATAAGAATAGTATGTATTAAAATAACTCAAAAACTACTGGGCCGATGTCAAAAATTCTTTCACCATTAAAAAGCTACATTATCTGTGAGTAACATAGGCTATATTATTAATTACTTTTTTAATTTCACGCGGGCGAAGTCGTCGTTATATAAAACGAAACATGCTATTAAATGGTAACTTTAGACTTTACCTGAAAATCCTATTCGATAGAGTTTGATGCCAATCGTCGGTAATGATAGTTGAGGGAACACTATTGTGAGAATCACAATCGAAGCTTTGTAACAATCGTTAAACACTAATTATTCTTTAGGGAATTGATGACCAGCGAAATAACTGGTAACTCAAAGGTACTTATCTATTGGGTTAGATGACGTTAGATAGAGGAAAATATTAGTTATTTGGGTAGCTTTTCCCTTGATCTACAAACATTTACTTTCCTTAATTTCGGAAAACTACCTTATCGAAGTCATGTATCTAAAAAACCAAATTAGTAAAAAATGTGTCATAGCCCTTTAATGATTTATGGTTTCCATAGACTATAAAAAATGCGCGCCAAATTAAATGGCGGCGTGTGTTGGCAAGATGTCAACACCACCTCGGAGTTGGGCGCGGTGATTAATGGCGGGCGGTAAACTTGTCAGAGCTTGTATCGCTACATCATCGAAGAAATCTGCCTAGTCACACCACATTGCGAAGGGTAATTGCGAATTAAACTGGCTTTTTACTGTAATTGGGTAGTTTAATGTGCGATAGGGTTTATTAAACTGTTGTGTTACTGGTCCTTTTGTTGTAATTGTAATTACCTTTTGGAAAGGCTAACGTTTTTGTTCACAGGTTTGATTATTGCGTTGTTAAATTCAACATTGAAATTAAGAAATAAAAGAAAGTCAATCGTGGCTGTTATTATGACTGAACAGATTTGGATTTTATTTTATATAGCTGTTGCCCGCGACTTCGTCCACGCAATATTAAGATAAAAAAGCCTATAATATGCACGTCTACGTCAGTTACTCTCCAGTGAAAGTTCGGTCGAAATCGACCCAGCCGTTTCGGAGATTACCCGGAACAAAACAGACAAACACACAGACAAAAAATTAAAAAAAATGCGATTTTCGTTATCAACAACGCAAATACATCATCTTCCCTAAATCTGGAATTTTTCGTTTGATATTACAAACAGACATTTCAATTTAATTATATGAATAGATATTGAAATGGGTGTAAATTAACGTTAGTTGTTGAATAAAACTAGGATTTATTTGGGTAATAGTTTAAAGGTTCTTATTGTGGCTTTAGTATGGATTTCTATAACTAACTTCAACACTACTTGAGTGACTAAACTATACAAGTGTGACAGGAACAATATTATCATTGAACAAGTATATTTAGATGTGGTTTGAATGTTTCCAATAATAATGGAGGTTAAAATTAGTTTCATTACTGTGTAGTTGTCGATTGCATTTACGTCATCGAAGTATTATCGGTGACACGTGATTGTAGCCATGTTGGCCCTGCCTGCACCCTGCCTGCACCCTGCGCTACACGTGGTCTCAATGAGGTTACACATAGTGCGGTCAATGTAATTGAAATCTAAATATATATGGAAATTGAAAACTTTACACGTGGTTTAACAAAGTTCCTAGACTTATACGCTATTGAAAATAGAAACATGGATGTATAAATAGAATCTTTTGGTTTTATGACCAGTTATAGTGGGTTAAATGAAATAGGATTTTGAATTTATATTGTCTATCGTAGAGTTGTCTTCGTGCGACGAAGTTAAAAAAATCAGTGCCGCCGGTTTGCCTAACGAGTCCAATTGAGTCGGCTTACGAGAAGATGTAAATATTTTGTTCTGCGATTTGCGTAATAAAGGACTAATATTGCTCTCACATCTTTAACTAAACTATCGCACAATTGTTTAGTCGCGCTTGGATTACTATGATCTTATATGGAGGTGCGCACACTACTCTATTTTAGTTGTGCAACTAAACAGTTGAATTGGCCGTGAAATAGTCGACAATCGCACAATAGATATATGATAGGTTAGTCAAAGTTGTGCGCTCGTTTTAAGAATACATGTAAATAATTAGTGTGTATAAGAGTTGTTGTGTGGGTGCGCAGGTTTCGAGTGCCGCTGCGGCGGGCTGTTCTGCGCGGTGCACCGGTACAGCGACAAGCACGACTGCTCCTTCGACTACCGGGAACTCGGCGCGCAGGAGATCCGCCGCAACAACCCCGTCGTAGTCTCCCAAAAGATACACAAGATTTGAACCAGCCCCCTTCCCACTACCTCTTCCTGTCCCTCCCACTCCCTGTCCCCTCCCCCGACACACCTCCCCTCCCCAACACACACGTTACGACCCATTTACTCTAAATAAAATATAGATCGAGCATGTGTTTCTTTTTGCGTTTCATATTACACGACTGACGAAATCGGACGCGCCCGGGTTTTATCTTACGTTCTAACAGAGACTATTTTTCTGCGTAGTTTATAGTTTAGCGATAGACAGAAACGCACACTCGATCTATGTGTTGATTTGTTTGTGAGAGTTTTGCTTTTGAAGGAGATCGGGCGATCGGTCGCTCGCCGCAAGGTGACCATGGAGCGAATCAGTACTGAATACGCTGCTTGAAATTTACATGCAGTTAACTAGTTTCGACGATTTTATTGGCTTATTACCAAATTAAAGAGAATTTAAATAGATATTAGTATTGTTGCAGTACAATAATTGCTATGTAGATTATCGAATTAAATGGCCAATAAAAGTCATATTTTTTTGGTAAATTTCAAGTCTTGGTATTGACACACGTTGCTCCGAAGGTCAACTGCGAAGGTCACTGATGCGCCTCATCTCCGTTTATATTAAAAAAAATTGTAGATAATGTTCGTTTTGGGTAGGAATTTCTGGTTTAATTTACTTGGAGATAATATTTAGAGTTTGAATATGTCCATTCACCTCCATTGTAAATATTAGATATAATTAATTATAGAAAAACAAATCCTATATATTGTAAAAAAATGAAAACTCCAAAAAAAGCTACATTGTTACGATTCCAACGGGGAGCAAGTATGCTTGTACAGTGGATGTTAGCTCTGCTCACCCCGCTGCGGGTACTCTGACAAACTGTGCCCTTGTGTCCGACCGATACTGGCTCACCCAAACACAATACTTAGTTTCGGTCTGTACAAACACTTACTTTTGATATACTTTTGTATAGCTTTAACATTTAAGTTTGTATTTTAGCGAGATATGTCGTAAATTGATAGTTTTCTCTTATACTTTCTCTTTAGTAGTTAACGAGTTATGTCATACAATAAACATTTAGAAAATCTAATATTATAAATATTAAACCACTTAATAATTTGCCTTGTTTTTAATGTTTAGAAATTTAACGCTCCCCTAACGTAAGTTTTATCCAAATTGTGTAACTGATAAGAGTGTTCGGTCGGACACTGGTCGGTCTCCGGCTGGCCGTTTGCGGGACGTTAGCACTGTAACTTGCTTTGGGAAGTCGCTTTCATGTTTGTCACATTCGGCGTAAGGCTAAGGTAGGCTCTCACTGCCGCGGGCTGCCCGCCTGCTCTGTGGCTGTCCTAGCCGCACTCGCCACAACCGATACTCCGACGTATTCGGAACATCGATACTAAATTTACTATTGGTCTTTGCTATATTAAATTTGCATTTCTTTGCCACTCAGATTCCACGATTAAAAAAACCTAATGAAAATTGAATGTTGGAAAGGCATCGTGTAATTTATGATAGATTAACTTGTATATAATTCTTTATTAATAAAATTGTTTGCATAAATTCTCGAACACCAAATCACTGTGTGCTATTTTCGTGTTCCGGATGTCATCGCCGACTGGGAATGTATAATGGGGATGATGTATGCATCCGATGACGTCGATGTGGCATGTAAATTGAACAAAACGTCGATATTCCTTGTACATATTGTTACAAATATATAAAACAAACGATTGAAGGCTTTGAATAAAGACATGGTTAATGTTTTTTTCATTAATCGCATAAACTTTGTATCGATGTCGAATGTACGCGGCGACGCGGACGAATATCGATCATCCCTAACAAATTGGGAGAATTCACTTTGGTACCGCCCTCCGTTCCGCTGTGTGAAAATTCTATGTAAGCATATGGATAGTTATACGTTTATAAGTAGTCGACACTTTATATTATTACACATTATATAAGTAGGAAAGAATTATTTAGCTTTTTTTTCTTTTTAATCACAATATTCAAAATTGTAAGTTGTATTTGTAACTGGTTGGTTTAGTGAGGCCGAGCCGAGCGGGCGCGCCAGCCGACCGCCGGCTGATCGGTTGGACTTAATTATTTAATGACTTTTGTTGTATATTTTGTTAGGTCATTGATTAATTTTGGTCTTTTGCTTAAATATAATCAGATAAAGATGTTGATAATGAATAATTTTTTTTCTTCTATCTTGCTGTTTTAATTTAGTTATTCTTCTATTAAAGTCATTAAATTTCCAGGAACATGCGGGTTGTTTTTATTTCGTTGTAACCTACGCCAGTTGACCCAAATTCATGACGTGACCCACACGATCTTCATCTTCAAATTAGGTGGAATTTTGTAGGAAAAATTATTGGTTTAGAAATTTTTATTAAAAAGTTAATCACACATTTAATTATATTAAAAAGTTCCAAATACTGATAAATAAAATAAAAACTGTTTTTATTATAAATTTATTTTTTTTACAAAAGTTTACAAAATATATAGTCAACAGTTGTGTAGTTCGATAAGACATATTCTTAAGACAAAGATTAAGGTTTTTAACGGAGTGGACACAAATTAAAAAAGAAATCCAGACTGATACATTGACGATTAATTAGTTAAGTTAAATACCTGTTTACAGAAAAATCTATACAGGTTGAAAATGTCTTAGATTATCTATCTATCTATTTCTTGTTTATGGCTCAAATGTCTTAGTTTATCTCGAGGCCCTTTATTTACGTTGTTTTACCATTTTTGACTCGTGATCCCAATGTAAAACAAGATCTCGTACAACTTTGTATAACGTTACATAATATTTTGTTATCAAATTCAGTTACAAAATTATTTTCGTCTTACGAAATATCAAGGACTGGGTTGTCTTGTTCCCCTCAAGAGTATATTTACTCTAGAGGCGAACGTAATTATTGAATGGCCATAAGGTTACATACAAGCTTCAAATTATCAACAAAACAATGAGAGAGTCGAAACTGACTAGCATAATATACAGCAATGGAATGTCTAAAGACAAAACAAAACTCAATGTACCTTAAATTCCTCAACAGTAACTATGTATAATAAAATATTATTACTCGCAACTTCTTTTGCACTCGGTACAAAACGATTTCGGGATAAAATTCTTTGTGTGTACTTGCCGTTCAGTAAAAATATTTTTTCAGTCTACTCTAAACTTAGTTTCCAAGTTTTAATTAAGTGTAACTATAATATAAATGATAAATGTAAGACATTCACTTCGTTTTCTATTTACATTACTTAACCTAAATCTTTGCATTACTCACGTACTAAAACAGTCCTTAGAGATTGCAAAATAAGTGTTATTTTATAACTCAGAGTTCACATCTTTTAGCCAACGGAAAGCTTTAAGAAATTCGATTTGGCTTAATTATCTGAAAATTAATAACAAACATTTTGACTGCTCAAAGGATGACACTATTATTTAGTACGGAGTTTCTTTAAAACATAATTTAGATGCCAGTAATTTTGCGTATCCAGGGTCGTGCTGCGGCCACTTTGGAGCAGTAGACGATCGCGCCGTTGCGGCACTCCAGAGTGTCGTTCTCAACCCAGGACGCTATACCGATCAGCACATTGTTCTCGTCTACAATACCGCTGCCGCTGTCACCCTGTTCACAAACAACAAAAATTATAGACATACTAGCTTTCGCCCTCGACTCCGTGACGTGGAATTTAAAAAAAACAAAAGCAACTTATGTGTTCTAGACTACACATCTATAACCAAACATCGAAATCCGTTCAGCAGTTTAGGCTACAAACTAATAAACATCCATCTAAACTTTCGCATTTAATAGTATGATATAATTGTTATCTCTTTTCTGTCCATAGACAATGACAGTAGAGTCCAAAGAACAACGCGTATTTGCCCCCACTTTTGTTATTTATCCATTATTAAGAATGTAATAGTGCAATTTTATTGCATCCAAGATACATTTATTATGTTATGTTTAGAAAATTGCATTTGTTAAGTGGAAAATTGAAATATAATAAAATACATTTGAATTATTACAATTCGATTTACACTTTTGTCATGTAAAGTAAATATGAAAAGGTATAGAATAATGTAATCGTTTGTAGAGCTTAAATTATAATATAAATATTAGATCCACATTTAAATTACGAATATATATTATGGATGAACTAGCTCCACCCGTGTGGTATTAAAAAAAACAAAAGTGTAGGCCTATGTGTCCTTTCAAACTATCCTCTACATCTATGCCAAATTTCATCGAGATCCGTTCAGCAGTTGGCTACAAACTAATCTCCATCCATCTAAACTTTCGCATTTATAATGTTAGTAAGAGTAAGGTTTATAGTAAAAAACAGCAATTACAAAGCGAAGAACCTACATTACAGGCGGAGTCGTATCTGGGAGCTCGTCCTCTGATACAAATCATGTCTTGAGAGTCGTATTCTTCTAACTTGGAGCATTCCTCCTCAGCCAGCAGTGTCAGCTCCATGCCGTGCATCTCATGGCGCATTGTTTCCTGACAATTGGTAACATTAAAATGTGTGACCGTGGGTTTCCACTGTCGAAATACTCATTGGCATCTTCTTCGAACGTGCAATTAAACAGTTAAACTTTTAAATGAATGTTTCTGCTGTGCATCTGTACATGAAATCTTTGGAAATTTACTTTAAGAATTTAAAAAACTAGTCATCGTTTGTGAACTTAAGGTTAGTGTCATTTGTATTAATATAACTTTAAATATCTACCCCATGATGCTCCGCTCCATATCCAGCGTATCCAACTTTTATATTCGGAGTAAGTACATTCAAGTCATTCAGTTGTGCAGCGGCTATCTTCACACCGTCCAGCTCTAAAGGTTCCTCCAATTCCGCTAGGAGGTAGTCGAATCTCGCAGCCACCTGGTGACACAGGAATATATAGATTAAACTACAAGGATGTCAGAAAAAAAATGATTTTTCATACTTGTCACTTAGAGTCTAATTTCATTAAGCGCAGACCGCGCACGACTGTCATTTTGTAAAGCAGACGCTATCGTGCCAGAGGAAATAAAATAGACTCCATAGACCCGAAATAGGTAATATTGAGTTTACCTGTTTGATGTTGTAGCGTCTCGCGTTGAGCCAGTAGGGTCCGACAGCGAAGCGAGGGTGTACGTGTAGTTTCTTGACGCGCCGCCTCACTCCGCTGCCGTCCTCAGAGTTATTTGTGCCGGCCAGCACATACTTGCCGGCAGTAAACAGCGTGCTACAACAAACACTAGAATAAATAAACACACTAAATACATTAAAACTTCACTGTCCTTCGTCATAAACTCCCAGATCGAGAGAACTTCTCAAAATCCATGCCGCTTACTTTCGATTAGAGTAAAATCTTGTCTATTAGAAAAGACCTAACTTAGATCATCGGCTGGCGACGCCCATGAGCGGAAGTGCACATAATAAAATATGGACAATCAAATGTCATGAATCTAAATACTGTTAGTTATAATTCGGTCTTGTTAAAAGCGTACAATGCCCATTCTTACTAAGTTTCTTTGTCAAATTTCGGGTTCCGGTCGACTGCACTATTCAATCGGAATTGCAATCTAAATAGCCCGCGAGGATACTCTCAGTGACATATTTTTAACAATAAAGAAATAATTCTATTAGTTATATTTTACCTGTTTCAATACTATTGACATAGACTGTTATTTACTAGTGATAATATAGGTTACCTACTACGTAGATTTTACACAGTTATCCTTGTTTACACTTATGATGTTGAGAGCATGATTATTAAGAAAATGAACTACGGATGTGTGATAATCATAATAAGGAAATACCATAGGTATTGCCAGAGTATTGACGTATGTTAGTGTTTCTTGTGAATACCAATAAGTGTTTACAAGTAACAATAGTGGTCCTTGAAACAAATATGCGATGATAGGGAAGTAAAACGATTCTTTGTCTTACTTCAAATATGTATTACAATAATTTAAGATCTGCATAGTAATATTTGACAAGATTGTGAAATTTCGCAACTAGCTTTGGGCCCCGACTTCTACCGCGCGAAATTAAAAAAAAAACTTAAGTAGCCTATGCGACTTTGTTCTGCATCTGTGCCAAATTCCATCGAGGCTACAAACTCTAACAAACTTCCATCCA
Source organism: Papilio helenus (assembly GCA_026546675.1). Taxonomy (NCBI): domain Eukaryota; kingdom Metazoa; phylum Arthropoda; class Insecta; order Lepidoptera; family Papilionidae; genus Papilio; species Papilio helenus. The sequence goes on along the minus strand of JAOCNA010000032.1, from coordinate 6,598,125 downwards.
TCCATGTAAAATTTCGCATTTATAGTACTAGCAATATATGTCTCAAAAGCCTGTTACGTTGAAATAAAGTCAAATTGAAATAAAAAGTTATTTACACTTCAGAGGCGCTTACGGGATAATGACTAATTAAGTCGTGCGAGGACTCAATTGACATATAATGCGTGGTAAAGAAGAAAGGAATATCGCCCAACGCATGCGGCGCTATCGACTAATGAAACTGCATGCTAAAGGATTGCATTACCCAAACACGAGGTCAAACACACATCATCTCTTGTATTCTCTTCGTAAAAACAGGGATAGCAATGTATAGTTTTAACCTCACTGACACGTTAAGATAGAACCGTATAGAAACTTGGGTTTTTTCAATCCTAACCAAACTTTGTAAGAGCGCTTCTATCATAAAGTTGAATAACATATGTGTAAATGATACTAAAGTAAAAACTTACTGTTGAGAAAGTGTGAGGTGCCCGACGCCTTGCGGGACTTCTTATCGCCCGTGTCCTGACCTACGGGAATGTTACTTATATTACTATTCTATACACATTTAAAAAACATTAATAATGAAAGCTAAAATAATCAGAACTAGATAAAGAATAAAAAATATTACCGTACAGAGAACGACGGATCTTAACACTATTGTAGAACAAGCCTAGAGTTTATTTGGTGACAAAAATCATCTAGAAGAATACAGGATTTTACATGGGGTCAACTAATATTGGTTTAAGGACTACTATCGCTCTAAGCAAGATTTAGAACAGGGCTTTTCTGTCCAGCGGCCCTGGGCGATAGACCTTGGCCTACAATAATGTCCATATACTATTGGTGTTGAATGTGCGGTGTGATGTGGTATAGTGAGTCTGTCGTGTTGTGGTGTAGTGTAGTGTAGTGGTGTGGTCTCACCGGGCATATTATTATGATATATTCGATCCATAAAACGGGAGATTCTGTTGTGACTCTCTCCATCCAGCACACAGCCCTCCTCCACCGCCTTGCCGCACTCGCGGTGCACGCGCAGGTTGCAGTCTACACAAACATACACCAGAAATAATCACACTACTAATACACTAGTTAACAAATATCTTGAAATCTTTAAACATCAAACAATTCTATAAGGAAAACACTAGATGGACAAATTTTAGAAATTACTAGTTAGATTTACATAATTCTTTTTGTATTAGACAAGGAAATTAATTAGCAAAGTCACTAAATAGCTATTTAACTGGGAACAAACAGATATAATGTAATAATTGTGTATAATGTGGTACTGACTGGCGCAGACGTAGGCTTGCGGCGCGAGGCCCCAGATGACGAGGTCGCAGTGGTGGCAGTGCGCCACCGACGTCAGCGCCTGCAGCTGCAGCTGGTGGCCGCGCACCACGTACTGTACACGTGTACAGTCACAAGCCGCTGTGTTATACTTTTTTTTATAAGAGAAGGGGCCAAACGAGTGGCGGGAACATAGAAGTGGTCAACGACGCCCATGGACATCCACAACACCATAGGAATTGCAGATGCGTTGTCGGCCTTTGAGGAACACTTATAAAAACATTGCCTAAGACCAACGAGACAAACTCCACTCCTTACAAATAACCAATTAATAGTTAATTGGTTACAATTATAACCAAACAACATGTAAAAGCTGAGTACAGTTGGAGAAACTGGCAGTGTTCCTTGAAAGCTACAATCGTTTGAATATTTTGAAACAAGACGCGGAACAAAAGTCATTACAACGTAGCTTATAAATTGTCTGTACGAAAAAGAATCTGTCAGTGTCAGTCTTAGTTTGCATTCACTATTATCTAATTAGTTATTTGTATGAAGAAATGGATTTGTGTTTGCAATGAATAAGGTAATTTTTCCTAAAGTGGAACACTGCGGATTTCCGCGACTGTCCACATTGTGCATCGTCTCAATGCGTACAACACGTTCAAACGACTGTAACTTTTAAAGGTGGAATACCAACAAATTCCCTGATTGTACAAACACTTGAATTAAACTTATAACCTCACAGAAGACAAGTATAAAGTAGTATTTCATTCTACTATGTTTCATCTAATTAATGTACCTTCCTCGTCCCTTAACCCCCTTTTAATGTTCCCCTCCCCTACTTTTTAACACAGATTATAAAATACATATTTAAAGTGTTACATTCTGTTTGTTATTTATGTGTGCACTGACCGGCTGCGGGCGCTGCTTGGCGATGTGCTTGAGCCGCTGCTTGTACAGCTTGTCGCGCAGCAGGAAGGACTCGCGCGCGCCCGCGGCCTGCCCCGCCGCCGCCACCGCCGCCGGCCTGCACACACCACATACAAGGAAAATTCACTGTCTATTGTTGCTTCAACTTATTAAATACGGTAGGGACAAAATACACATTATTTATAACTAGCAGTCGCTCGCGACTTCGCCCGCGTCAAATTAAAAGTCATAGCTTTTGTTACTCACAGCTAAATTACCTTTCTAACGTTGAAAGAATTTTTAAAATCGGCCCAGTAGTTCTTGAATTATTTCAATACATACAAAAATACAAATCATGCCTCTTTATATTATTAGTATAGATAGTATAGACAACAGGGAATACAAAATATATCTTTATTTGTTTTATAGTAGACAAAGTCAGTCATTCAGTTGAGTGC
>JAOCNA010000032.1:6539528-6557199 GCA_026546675.1 Papilio helenus | reverse complement strand
GTTTTAGTTGGTGCAAGCCCAACATTACTCATCTTTACTCCTATAAAGATGAGTATGCGTAAGGCATTTTCCCACGATAAAAAAAAAGATTCAACATAGTAAATGAAAGTATTAAATTAATAGCTTTGATAGAGATATTGTGAGATTTAATAATTTTTTTTTAATTATGGCAACTAATTTGATTACATGATCAGTTTTCAACATTTTTTTTCATCATTGAATTACATACCCTTTGGTTTTGGTACAAGCAATCTAGTGCACATCTATAGTGCAACTTAGTAATTAAGGGCTTGTGGTACTAATAGCCATTGGTTCTGAACAAACATAACTGCAATATGTGGATACAATGTAGTTGTTGTTAATTGCAATAGTTGACATATAACATGCATTGCCACTACACAGAATATAGCCATACACCATGGTACATAACATAGACAAGTAGTGTTATGTAATTAACAGTTGTTGTACTGCATTTCCAGATGCCGCGTACTCGCAGGAAGCACTACGCGACACACTCTAGGTCTCCATCCAGGACCTATGAGGCTAAACGTAGGAGGATCGATGACAGTACACGTGAGGATTCTGGATATAGGAAGCGCAGCCGTAGCAGAGAACGTGACAGGTACGAATTATTTATACCTAACCAGTTTCAAGTTATATGTGACGATGTTAACTCTAGAATGATCTTTTAACAAATTGTATGGACATGTATTTGTTTATCTTTATGATATTGCTTCATCCGACCACTTCAAGGTAATTTAAGATATATGAAATGTACTTAATACAAATTTAGAAAATGCGCCATCTATAATAAATGGGTAGTACTAAAGGGTTTAAACGCCATCTATACGTAGGTTGTCGATTGTATCAAGAAACGCCATCTAGCGGTGAACTAATGTAAATTCTCGTAAGGGTTTACAATGCCACCACAAGATAGAGTTACGGTATTGAAAAAATTTAAGTTTTTTTTTCTATTTACGTGTGATCTTTTTTAATAATTGTTAAAAGATATATGACTTTTTTTCTGTAAACCGTGATATTTTGCATATTTTTAATAGTAATAGAATATTTGCCGTTTTACATTGGTTTAGTGTTGCAATATCCAAGGTACTTTCAAATAGATTAGCGGAATGCTGTAACTGTTAAGTAAGTCTAGTAATGCAGCGATATTACTACGTTGGTCAACAATTACTAGAATGCAGGCTTATCTATAATTATTGTTCTTAACTCTACTGCTTGTTATTTAAAATTTTGTTGCACCATGTCGCATCTGGACTATTATGAGACGTTTATGCAATAAGCTCACATCTGTGGCGTTTTAAATCTTCAAGAGCTTCTTTAATATTATATTTCAATACAAAAGATGCAATATTATAATGAACCCGTATAAATGACAACAGATGTACTTTATTTTTAAATTTTCACAAGTATACGCACAATTTTTACTCTGTAAATAACACTTTGTTATTTTAAGCGAGCGTGTGTTGTTTTTTGCAAGATTCAACCGCTGTCATTCTCTAAATATAACGATAAATCTGTTCAGTTTAAAATAAAATTATAAAAAAATAACTACTGTCGGAATAATTCACTCATTGTTTTTATGCTTAATTTAAATGATTCATTAGTTTAAATCTGTGCATTGCACGTGATTTATTACGTGTCTGAGCTAAAAGTAGCGCATGTTGTTTACCAAAACATCTGGGCATATGCCAATCTATCTTCATCAACTATGTTTGCATAGAAATGTTGCACGTTTTGCATAGAAATAAATATATCTAGTAATTACGTCTTTGTTTGATACATCTATACTAATATTATAAAGAGGAAACATTTGTATTTTTGTGTTTTTGGATTTTTGTATGTATTGAAATAACTCAAAAACTACTGGGCCGATTTAAAAAAATCTTCGACCGTTAGAAAGGTAATTTATCTGTGAGTACCATAGGCTATATTTTAATTTCACGCGGGCGAAGTCGTGAGCTATAGCTAGTTTGATATATTTGTGTTTTTAATACAATAGTCAATTTTACATACAATAAATACGATGTAAAAATATTTTTAAATCTAACTATCTGAATTCTAAGTCTAAAATCGAGTGGAATTGTCTATCTGCATAATTGCATTTTTTTTATGTTAAATATTTGTTTTGATTTTTTTTTAATTTACGTAATGCAATGATTGGTTTTAAATACAGGGTAAGTTGATAGAAACATTAAATAATTAGTTTATACGGGAATTGTTTCTAAATTTAGTAAATTACCATATTACGGTATTCGAGGTACTGCGGTGTCTGGGCCAGAGGTCACTTGGGTCCGCCTTACCTGATGACTTGAGACATCGCTTCCGTTGTGTTACGTTTTATTATCTAAGAAACCGGATTCAGTATAATTTTATGTATTATTGGCATCGTCCTAATGCTTTTATGTAATCTTTTTTCTTTTACTAACTTCGATTGATTTTTCGTATTTGTGTTTATTTATTTTTTAATGTTGCTTTCGGTATATGGAATTCTATTGCATATGTTTTTTTAATTTAAAACTTTAAGAGGTCAAGAGTTCCTGTTTGATAGTGAACTTCCTGCCCTAAATAATTGCCGTGTATAGATTGTTAAATGTTAGTACGAACAGATAACAATAATATGAAAATACATTTTTCCAAAATAGAATTATGGATTAATGGCTTTCGCCGTCGACTCTCTCCGCGTGGAATTAAAAAAAACAAAAGTGAATACTCTATGTCTTCTTCCAGTCTATTCTCTACATCTGTGCCAAATTTCATCGAGATACGTCCAAAAGTTTAGGCTACAAACTCTAACAAACATCTATTCATCTATCTAAACTTTAACATTTAAAATATTAGTAAGATTCCGAACTACTTTTTCTACTTGAAATAATATCTATTTTTGTTTATTTCAAATAACAATTGTGACATTTAGCTTGGATTTAGTTTCCTTCAATTGGTAAATACCCAAGCGATTCAGTAAAACCACATCCCGATTAATCCCATACAACAAAATTCAATACGTCATACAAAATAATTATTATTTGAGGTTAATTTAATTGCGACCAATTAAACAATAGGAAATGTATACAGCTATGTATATAGGGACAGATTTGTAACAAAAATATTACATTTCGGTTTGAAACACGAACAAATACTCTTATATTTGGCCACTTTATTTGCTTGTGACCACTATTGTAGTCTTATGCAATGTCTATAAAATGTTCTGTAATGGAACTTAATAAAGCCTAAGTTAATTAGAGTTTCTCATATTGTGGTCCCCCAGCAGTGCACGTGGGCATCGGCGTGGGAATGGTTAGAAAAAACCGAATAACAAGCTAGCGTTTATGATAACCAACTGTTTACAAATGTAACACGTCTAATTAGGAGCAATCGGTTAGATCTTACAGACAATATTGATTATTTTTGATTTTGTTTTTAATAAATTATTTACCAAAAATATCTTCCTTGCGTTGGATTCTGTTTACTCTGTTTTTCATTTATTTTATTAATTTAATTGTATAGAAATTGTAAATTTTATTGATTAAACAAAAAACAATTGCCGATCAACCAACTGTTGTAAAACTGCAAATAAGCAAACAAGCCTTTAGTCAAAACATATGTCATTAGCCTTGACATGGATTCTTTCAGTCAGGTGAAAATAACATTAACACAAATACATGTGTTTTTATATCAGTGTTCTATTTTAGATTTGTTTAATAAACCTAACGTGTATAAATTATGTTACTTTCAATTTGACAGTCTTATCTTGTTAATTAACTATCTATACGGTTACAAGAACGTAACTCTGATAGATATTACAGTTAATGAGAGTAGAGTAATTAGGTCAACTGAAGACTTATTATCGCTGTAAATTAAGATAGAGTGATAAATTTAATGTTATCTAAGCGGTAAAGTTTAAACAATTAATTTATAATTTCTATCCCGTAGTAATTTTTCGCTGTCTTGATTTAACAAACGTGTATTTTGAAAAATTCTTCCCATATATTTCAAGACGGAAGTAAGAGACATCAGTTATGCTCGTCCAAATCAATTTCTGTAGCTACAATTTTAATTCAATATTTTGTATCTTCTATATCATAAAACTCTCAACAAAAATGAATTTTGACAATCTAAAGTTCGTTTCGATGTTCACGGTCACATATGAAAATTAAACGGCTTTAAATTACGAAATCATCATCCTATATGTATTTGGCGAAAAATGATAAGAAAAAATGTCGACCGTCGATTCATTACGCGACCGCATCAGCTGACGCAAGATGCCATTGTGATGCATATGGTCGCATCCGTTGATAAATAAGTAATTTTTGTCGGACGCCATATAAACTTATGTATGCGCAACGACTACTGGCCCTTATTAGTCCACTGAGAGAGGTGCCAATCAATTATTGCTTGATTAAGGCGGTGATGCCCCTCGGCCGAGCAAATTGGCATCGCAATGCAACGCACGGCCGGGATCTCGTCGTGAGAACGAATCTATACTGTTACTTACGCACTGCCCCAGGCAAGATAATAACACCGACCCAGATCTCGAAGGCAGTTAGCAGAAAACGCACAGTGACAACTTGCAGTCCACTCGACTGCGCCTAACGAGGAGTCTGGATTATTTTATCGAGAAATGTATTTGATTCAATCGAGATTGCGTACTTACTGTACACCCAAATCAAGTGTCACAACACTTGATACCGATCTGCATTCTAGTTTAGCGACCTTTATTATATTAAATCAAATATTTGTAAATTCAATGACAGTGGTATGCGAGCTTATTCGATCAGATCTGGTTATTTTAATTACTCAAGCAATAAGTTTTAATAATTAGCCAAAAATGGGTTAACATTAAATTCATGCCGTTGTCCGAATAACTTGTTTTTGTGCAGTTTAAAATTAAAGTTAATTAATATGATGAATGGTAGACAAAAAGTTCACCTACTTAAATGTCTTCATTTGGGTCGTCATAATTGCATATATTTGTTGGAATAGTTTTTTTTGTCTGTTGGGTGTTGTGGTCTCGACAACAGATTTTTACGTTAAATAATTCTTAAAGCACATATTACAAATTACTCTTATGGAGAAATTTAATACCGTTTGCGTGGTCTTTTAAATATGTAATTGGGAAGTCTAGAATGTTTTGGAGTTTGAGAAAATTTGAATAAGATATGGGGTGGCCTCTTTACTAGTAATTGGAAAATTAAAAATTTTCTTGTTTTTTTATAAGCTAAAGACGTTTTGTAATTTATCTCGCAGCACTTTTAAACAAAAACTTTCCACTACTAATGAACTTGACAATAATAAAAATGTTCATAGTATAATTAACAAGAGTTAACGCCAAACGACACACTCGACTACGATATATGATAATTAAGATAAATAAATAAGTAATAATTAAACATTTAACTGCAATTAAAAATACAAAATCATGTTTAAAAAAAAAACAAGTGTTATACAATTTTCACACGTTCAAGTGGTTTCGCAAAACCACTTCCGGCCAAGGGCAAGTTATCTGGCTTCGGTTATTGTTGACCTTATATCGAAACTTGTGTTGGTATTTTGGATAAAATTTCATCGCTCAGTAATAACATGATTACTTATCGGTATTTATGTTATGCGTCAATCGTCATCGATGTCAGTCACTCATCACGCCTTGGACGTGTTAAAAGACAAAAAGTGGGCTGCGAATTGCAGCAGATCCATTAAGATTACCTTATGGTAAATGAGTGACGGCGGAAATGGTACTTTATATCGACATGAATATCTTTTTTCAATTTTACAAACAAATTTATGATAATAACTTCCCACTTTTGAATATCAGACATCCCTGACTACATTGTAATTTTTCGGTGGTCATTAAATGTCGTGCATGCATGTGAAATAAATTTATTGCACGAGATTGTATTTTTTACATTTTGTATTTATTATTTTAAAAATCAATTTTAGCTAAGTCGATTAACAATATAAAACATGACTCATTTCTACCCTTATATGGGTTAGTTAACCGATTGACAGTCTCATAATAATAAAGTTATCTAATCTTTGTTATGTGAACCATGTTTCACAAGATTAGTCATTAGTAGTAACTTAGTAAGCATTTAGACTAAAGTTTTTATTAATTAAAGAAAATGATGACTGTAAACCTTAAATTCATAATAAGAGAGAGATAAGAAGAGACGAAAAATTAATGACAGTAAACTAAGCCATTTATCAAAATTAAACCCTAACAATAAATCTACATCGGAAGTACATAGTAAATTGATCTTCCTTGCAAACAACCGTGAACGGTAATTGCAAGTACACAAATCACCTTTGTACACAGTTAAAGCATGTATGTGTATATAGTCACAAAGTTATTAAACGATCATGTTTAAGAAACCAACAAAGAGAAACATTAATGTACTCGTCATGAAATTTTAAATCTGTTTTATTAAATGCATACCTAACAATCAACTTGCCCTAACGTATATGTAATTGTCGATGTATCACGTACTATAACATTGTAATAGTGCAGTCGACCAGTCCTACGTGTCAATATGCCTTATTATTTTTCTTTCGCAATATTTGTATGCCAAGGACCTGAGGAAGGTCGGCCGCTAAAACGGTTATCTTTATGTTATCTGGACGAGGCACGTACTGTGCAATTTTGGTTTTCGTCGATTCGGTACTCGCGTCATCGTTTCAATTTTGTTTAGATTGCAACCGTGTTATATTGAGCAAATTACCTTTGTGTGCATCGAAAAATTGGATAATTATTTATACAAATGTTGAGCCACTTACATTTCAATTGAGAATCTATTTTATTTGGGCATTCCTCCAAACTAGTATGGGCATCTCATGCTCTACATACGCTTTTAACTTTGGCACAAAGAAACAGTTTCAAAGTATACTGCTGAGAGGCAGCTTTAAAGTTTTATTGAAGTTTTTGCGTACAGGTGAGAAAATAATGAGTCGGGCGGGGGCTAGCGGGGCATGGTCCGGGGGAGGGGTAGAGAGGCGTCGTTCTTGACACAGTAAAGCTAGGAGTGCAGTAGGTGCAACTTGCGACCCACGCCGAGCTTTTTGCGCGCGCCGCGATCGCTATCCGCAACCGGTTAGGGCTCATAGTTTTAAGCTCTCTGCAATTTAAAGCTAATGAGCTAACATAAGAACTCTTTTATGCGTCTTTGTGAGAACGCATTAAATGTTTTGGTATTGATTGCCGACGGACCCGTGAGAATAGAGACCGGCATTCTTGTATCCGCTATTGATAGTCACTGGCGGAATAAACCTATAAAAATACACTATTATGCGGTCAGCTGTTTTGCAATTATCGTTCTTCCTACCATTTGGTAGGGCACATATTTCTATGACAACGGTGTGGTTTTCGTCCTACCTATTTTAGCAACAATTAGATGCGACTATATTTTTAGATTTCACCGCGATCCGTGCTCGAGGAATGGCCACGGCCGTGATTTATCGCGGTCTAAGGAAATTCGATTAAGATTGCCTTGGCGTAGGAATACCATGGTAGAAGCAATCATAAGAATATGTTCAGTTCGACACATTCTTTAAATAAATATGTTTAGACATGAAATAGGAAGATATTCATGTCAGCTAATTGCTAACATTATTATGTTGTCACTCACAAAACGGATATAAAAGTATATAAGTATTTCCTGCTTTATAAAATAAAAAAATGTAATAACATTATAAAAATCAGTCAGTTTACAAAAAGAAATTAGATAAATACAGAAATTTAATGTGAAAAAATTCGAATACTCTTTAAATATGATATTATTCCCAGGATTACCTCAGATAAAAGCAAAAAACTTGGCCACAACAATTTTAATGTCAGGCGTCGCTTCGATTTATATCCCATATCGGGCTCCGTAGACAGATTAATGAGATGTTGTTTTTTTTTTGTTAAAGCAAAGCCTTATTAGTTTTACGAGTCGTTAGATGTATGTGCGCCGACAACGCGACAACAATATGTAGTGCAGAACATTATAAAACCCCTCCATCGGACGTGCTGCTAATTTACTTTTCTTAATAGTTGTGATGAAACTCCACTATGGTAATAGCAATCAATACAGCAATGATTACGTCAAGTTTTGGCAAATGGAAATTTTATGCATGATAAAACATTATGTCATGGTCAGTGCTGGCTGGTGGTAAACTTTATTGACGGGCAAATAAAAGACATTATTTGTCGATAGAAATAATAACCTATTGAAGTATCTTGTAGAACAAATGCGTACAATTGTTGTTAAGAAAGTTATTGAATAATGGTATCTTTATGTTGCTGGAAACGTGAAAGTTTTGTCTAAAACTAGTTAATCAGTGGTCCATTTCGTAAACTACTTTTATACAAACATGGCTGATGGCGCAGGTCTGCATCACAGACAGATGACTTCCCGAAGTCTTGTTGTGTTGAACACTTGGAAGTGTTTTGGGTTTTATTGCTTAAAATTATAACATAGCCTCGAGATACATGCAAACTCACATTTGTGCTTCAAGAATAAATTTCCTCTTTCCAAAGTCCCTGACCGCTTTGTAACATTAAGTACCATGTGTTAATGTCTGTTATTAGCTCTCAAAGCCGTTCATATTTTGTCACAGTCCAAGGTGATGATCATTATATAAAATTATTTCCTTCTCCTGTTCAAATGCCTTCATATCGAGACTGCGAGGTCATCGATCTCCATATCCTGCCGGCTCAACAATGGAACGTCAGGTCGGCCTTGGCAGCGCCCGGGGTCGCGCCAGCCACGCGGCCGCATCTCGCACACTCGACATTATCTCTACGCATTCATTAAGCTCTTCTATCCTCGCGCTGATTAATGTTTGCTTATAATTTTAACGCCTATTGTAACTTATAATGTTCAAGCTTTATCTATTGTCCGAATACAGTTATTAATGTCCTAAAACCAGTTCTGTTTATATTGTACAAAGTCGACGCTTTGTAATTCCACATAAAAAATTTCGTGGGACGTTTTTCTCTTTAATTGCCGTCATAAGTCAACGTTCACATAAAGCCGATTTTATTCGGTCCGCAGCCGGCGACTCTATCAGGGGAATGAGCACATGCTGTAGAAACAGCGACCGTTTAGTGAGATCTCCGCTGTAATGACGTATAGACGACGAAAGCCTCGTTTTTTTATCGTAGGTACCGGACGGCGGCTGGCATAGAAAGAAAATTATCTCGAAACGATGTCGCATACTTGTAATAATGTGGTTTTAAATTGGTAAATCTTCTACGCTTAAATAAATGTCGTCGATCGGGCACATGCTCCTAATTTTAGTTCGCAATTCGTTGCCAAAATGATTATTTCTATTTGGAAACTAAAAGAGAACAGATATGTTGAATGTATTATTGCTAAGCGCTTGCGCAGTATCTATATGTGATCGGACTGTAGCGTTGTTGTTAGGTATGTGCGAGTATTTATGATCTGCTGGTTCCAATAAATCAGTCGTCTCGCGGCCCTACTTGGGCAGCATTTAAATCATTGTATCGATAACCGGCGCATGGCACACAGGCGCACTCTGTCATGTCAAACGCAAATGATAAATTGTTATCGATTATAACGCACAAGTGATGACTGCATATGACTTAATTTGTTAGTGAAAATACGCTTCCTAAACTTAAATATTACTTTACTAGGGTTGAAGGAAACAACTTTACTATCTCATTCGAACAGGTAGCGCATGTTTCAAAGCTTTTGATTATATGAATCCAACGTTATCCATTTCACAAGGCACCATTTGACGGACGCACAGCGTCGGTCTCGGTTTGAACAATGGCGCGATTGTCAGCTCCTCGGAAATTGAACATCGCCGTGACATTCGACACGGCCGCCATGATTTTATATTGAAAACTACGACTTAAACCTAACCACTAATACTGAGTAATAACGGATTTAACGCAGGTTTAACTTTTACCTGCTAGAATTAAAAACACTGCTTACGTATGTGCGTGATCTTAATGACTATTCATTAACAGTTACGTCATCTATTTACAAATCATTAGCTTGTATCGATCCGGAAAAAAAGAAATAGGGAAACATCAATGCAAAATTACACGTGAGTTACAGACATAACAAATATACAATTGTTTATTTACAAGTGTGCATTTTATTATAGTTAACTTGCTGCATGTTGTTGAATAACTATTCTATCTTACAATATTTTTTAAGATTTCAAGTAAAATACAACACCAGTAACATTGATGTTAGACGAACCGTACTCTGCCTGATCTCATTACGGTGACATAATGGTTGTGCGGTGTATGTCAACATCTTGTCGATCTTATACAACACTCGTAAATCAAAGCTGGTCCGGTCCACCGCTGCTTGTTACGTTTACGTTTCACGTAATTATTTATGATTTGTTATCCGTATTTGATTCCTGTCCTCTTGTGTCTGTGGAAACATCACAAGAAACTAGATGTTCGCTTTACAACCGATATTAAAAATATCTTAAAGTTCCAAATACAGTTAAAAGCTAAGGTCGTTGTGTCTTATGTACTACTGCCGTGACATTTACTGTCAAAGCAACATCTTATTTAAAGTCTTTTAACAAAACCGGTCTAAGTATTGTTTCGATACAGCGGCATATTTCTGAAGTGTCTGAAAAAATTAAGTGCCAGTTATCAAAAAGTGTTGCATAGCGATTAGTAATTTGGTGGCTTTCGATGTTATTCAGCCGAAGGTAGATGACGGCAGCCGAATAAATAAGTGCAGAAAGTTTTAGTGGTTCGTAACTGATGATCGTAATTTTATTTTGGTAATAACTATGTTTGCTATTGTATTAGATGTCGTTTTAAAACGACGTAGTCCTGGAGACAGAGCTATTCGACGTGTTGTGGGCTGCGAGCCGTTATAGTCGCGTTTAGGCGAAGACAGGAGTGCAGTGTGAGCCGGTGCGGGATCGATTAGTGAACCGGTCCCGGTGCCCAGTGCGTTGACTCCCGCGACCGCTGGCTGCGCCTGCGCTTGCTATGCGAATTGCACACGCTACCGAAGAGACACCCTTACCTCTCCACCTTTCCTCCTCTGTCCTTGTATGTATTACCTTAAAGCGCTCCGGAAACTATACGATTATCTATATACCGATTGTTTCTTTGGTAACATTTATGACGTATTCGATTTAATTTGATGATGTTAATGATCTATCGAAAGTGCCTAATAATGATTTAAGCGGACTTCTCTTTAGTTGTCAGAAATGCCAATACAACACGAAATACAAAGAGCGAGTTAACTAACAACTGTAAAACGAAATACCATAATATCCGGAATATAGAGAATCCGGTGAGTGTTGCCGCTATTTAGCGATCCCACATGCAGTCTATTAAGATTGTAAATATATCAACAACTGTAATACAAACCTTTTAGCACTGAGCTTAAGCAAAGATGGGAAGTTTACGAACAACCATAACGTTTTGCAGAATTGTATCGCATTAGTTTCTCCCCGTTAGTGGCACTTGCACTGGCAACTTCCAATGCAGCCGTGGCCCGCTCTTGTATAATTGGTTGCAGGTGCGCCGTGCTGTCTCGTCGGCCACGTTTGCAGGAAAATATATATTTTTTACCTTTTAAGAAGCTAACCACTTCCATTTTAAAGATAGGAATCTTGAAGTGCAAGGCGGAACAGATACTTTCTTAACAGGTCGTATCAGGAATTAGTTTTTATAGTCGTTACCGATATTTGTTTTGAATGTGATGTTATTCTAGCGTGATTTACTGTACAAAACTTAATGTAAAGTTTTCCTGTATGAAAACATTACGTAAATACGCCTATCGTACTTACAACAATAATGTATTAACCAACGTATTATTCCTACAGTTTAATTAAGGACAAGTGGGCACAAACAGGATAATGTTGTAAGTGATAATTTTATAAGTAATGTACGTCGGAAACTGTTAATGCTGTCAACTGTAAACAGACAGTCGTCGCTGATGATTAAACTTGATAAAGATGTCTGTACCTCGGATAGGGTTGTTAAATAATGTAGTATGCAACATTGTTATTTAATACAACGTAACATAACATTATGTATCATGAAATAAGTTCGATTAACTAATAATGTCGTGGCAAGGTGTAATTTTTTACCAAAATTTGGTCTTTTCTAAGGTTTAAAAAGGCGACCAAAGTTAACACTGACAAGGTTGTTTCAATAATTAGAACGTTCTAAGTTATAAAATGACTTTGTCACTTAGTAGCCCTATATTAAATGCTCTAAGGTCCAGGAGCGAATGCGAAGGGAGTGCAGGGCGCGGGCGTTGAACCGCGCGTGGGTCGGGGGTCAGCGTCGCGACACGCGGCCATTAGCGCGTACGTGCGCCCGCGCAGCACGACGCACCGTACACCAGCATTACTCACAAACACTGCGTACTTGTTGTTACCTACCTCACAGACTCTCTAATGAACGTTGCTTCCTACTAGCTTCTACTTTAGCGTCCTTTGTTATACAAGCTATAATAACCCACTCTTGTTGCCGTGAACAAAGACGTCTTATATATTGATTTTGTACCAACATAATGTGGACTTATAATGGTCTGGTCTCATAATAGCATTATTGTTCCAACTCCTATGAGAGCCCAGGTCGAATTGCGAATGATGGGTAACAACGAGTTTTTTGTCAAATTACTCGCTCGTACCTGTAGCTTTGTCCTGTATATATGATAAACGTGTTTTGCAATGACTGCCATTGGATTATCATTTATACACATACATACATCTTTTGTATCTTACCTTATAAACATCGTATTATAATTCCGTTATTCAAAAGAATTCGCGCCACAACCATGTTATGTGAATTTAATTTGCTTGTTTTAAAGGTCACTACAAAACGGAACGATGAGGGTTTGCTTTATTTATTGCTCATGGTACCTTTATCATGCGCCATCTGATGTTGATTTTTTTTTTGTTTACAATAATGAAAAGTAACGGTCTAACAAATCAGACATTGCAACTTTGTAGGCATTTTAGTAAGTTGTAAATGTCCCAAAATGGCGTGGGGTGATAATTTACAACAAAGAATGAGTTCTCCGGCATATTTATTATACTAGTTATTATCGATGTTCCCGCTTTTAGTAATCATTCGTCATTTCTTTGTTGTGAAGGGTATTATTGATACAAAAGATGCCACGTACCACCATCAGGGTCACACGTTTGTTTGAGATCTTCAGCAATTTCCATGCAACCGCAAATATATTTTATTATTTCTTCCACGTATGATGTACTGAACGTATTTACATGTAATTATTGAGTTCAAACAGCAATAAGTTTTGTTTGCAACAGTGTTCCGAGAATCCGCGGAGATTAAAGATGTATGAGGAAGTGAGAGATGTAACATGAAACACGTAGGCATAATGCAACGCGGCTCGCATTACAACTTGTGGTTTTGTTTGTTTGGTCGGTGTCCAGCGCCAGCAACGCCAGCAACGTCGTGTGCGTGTGTTTATGAATTTAGTCGGCCTTTGTCTTACACGAGTAATTACATGTGCTCTGATAGACACAACTGCTTATTCTTATTTGTTTACTTCATTTGTTGCTATAATAACATGTTTACAACAAATTAGCCACATAAAAATCATACCCAATGAAATTATTTTTACAATTCACAAACCGTTGTATTATCAAAATGGAGCTAAAGATATTAAATGCTTTAAAGCTGAGGGAGGCATATGCAATTTAGTTTCTTTAACAGCTTACATGAACATGAAGCAATTAGTTTGCTAAATTAAAGAAGTCCACACACTAATCCTCGCCCTCATATCTCGATTGTAGTTCTATTAATCTGATTCGAATCTGTACCACGCATCGGATCTGTATGAGTCAATTGAGAAAGTAAACCGTCGCGCATTGTTCCGAGTGGATGCGCGTCGCGACGCTGCGGGGGGCGGGGGCGGGGGGTACACCAGCTCTCTATTCATTACTCATCGTCACTCTTACGACTCTGTCTTCGTTAGTATACAACTGGACGACGCTTATGCGACGTCTGTAGTTTACAAAAATCTTTCAGGAGTACCTAAGAGTAGTAGCAGTGTAACTTATTAAAAATTCAATGCTTGTTTGGCTAATACATGCAAAATGAAAAAAAAAAACATAGAAAGCGTCCGAGCATATTGCCTTAACATTGCATGACCTTCGTTCTTTGAAAGCTTTTATTTATAAAATTCAACATATAGATCCACTCCCTTTTTTAATTTTTTGTGCTTTCATCGTACGGGCCCTGTACACATGAGTGGGCCGTGCCTGTGCGTATCGGTTCACGCTCATTGAACCTCCATTTGAGCGTACTCACAACCAGCCGATGCCTACAACGTGTATTTTAAAATGATATAAAAATACATAAATTGATAAATTATTTTCTTATTTTAATGAGAACATACAGGTGTATATGAAGACATAAATAGGTACATGGCCGTAACCCAAATGCGACCACCTGCAGTGGCGAATGCGACGTGTTTACTTTTACTGATACGTATACGTGATTGTTCTTTGCGTACCACGACGCCGTCTGGTCTCGTAGAAAGTATCAAAACGCGTGCAAGAACGCCAATTATAACGATTGTAACGTACCATATCGTTGTTTGATGAGCTAAACTTGATATTGCGTATTCTCACGCATAGCGACCGCCTTGTATGCAAACCTGGAAGGCGTTTCATCTCGCATTTTTAATCTCACCGCCCCTGCGATCTATAATCCTCGACATAATCATATAGTCTATAATATATTCAAGGTACAAACTTTACATTGTACAGTAATATCGAGTACATTTTTTTAATAGCTGCTTTAGATTGCTACATAAAAACTACTATATAAAAAATGAGATGTAGTTCCTCATACAGTATCAAAGTTGAAAAACTAGGATTTTATTTCATAACCAGGACTATTATCGTTATAATGTTTGTTTACACACTCTCATTTTTAACTATCATTGAGGTCCATACGTGATTTCTAAAGTTGAGATTTCATTGGAAAAATAAACACAACATAAAATTTAAGGAAAGGTTGTTTAATTTTACAACTTTTTCGATATTACAAACAAACCTTCCAACACTAATGACTGTCGTAATGTCTTCCGAAAATATCACCTCGATTATTCGACAAGTCATTTGACACGACATAACTTCACGAATTCGTAGCACTTTGGCAAATTTCTTTTATGTCCGAAATTTAAAAGCATAACACTAAATTTAGCATTACTCAGATATTATAAATCAATATTTTATAATCGCTATCAAAAATAAAAAAATCTGTACCCAAAAGAAACTTGTTTGTAACTTTTTAACATGCAAAAATAAAAATAAACGTTTTGATTGAACTTTAAAAGAAACGTTGCAAAAAGATCCTTCAAACTTTCAATTTGCTTGAACTGTATATAAGCAAAAGCGAACAAAAGCAAGTGTACAATAAAATTACAAAAGTATATGTTGTGAATACCGTTTTCCTTGCTTTAAAATGTTTATTACTTATTACTGCCTTTCTCTGTCAAAATTACAAAGCGTATCATAATTTTTACTTTCGCTATTACTATGTCAATCAAATTGGATAAGAAATTTATAATTAGGAGAGACTAATTGGCGTAATTTGGAGATTTCTTCGAGAGGTGCTTCTTAATTAGCTGCTTCATGCCTTTGTTTATAGAGCGAGTACGCGGAAACTTGAAAGTTTATACAATTTCACGTTAAGTATTAAATGTATTTTTAAAATTCATATTTTAAGTACGTACCAGCAGCCTGTCATGAATAATAAAATATTTACTTTCCGGTTCATTGGCTGCATAATTTACCACAATCTAAAGCAAAAGCGTCTTTAATAATGCTGTGTTAATGAGATGAGTCACTGACGGCTGCTTCGGCGTGTCAGAATAAAAGAATTCCCTATAATTGAAATCCTAGAAGGGATAAATGTGTAGTCATTTATAGATGATTCGAGACCTATAATTATTGATCATTAACATTTAAAAATGGTATAAAAATAACGTTATAATGCAATTTGGAGCACTTCTTTGTTTTAAGTTCGCGAACAAGTTATTACTCATAAATAGAACAACCAAGCTCCGATACCTGGTAACACTGATATTCGATCTGTCGGGTACCGAGAAACCAGTCGTGGCGTAGTGGGCGGCTGCGCTAAGTGAAAGCTGGTAAGGGCGGGCCGCGGCTTATATCTGCTTATTGAGCATTCATTAATTACTCTCGATTTCAAGAAATCATCGCACTATTGACGCATTACACCTTTAATTGGCGTTTTGTCTTTTTTTGTGTCGACGGATGAAAATATAATGCGTGGATTTACCTGTCATGACTAGTTTACTCATTCGGAAGTTTTTTTATAATTAACTGGAAACTTAAGTTTTAAGAATAAGCTGTGTCATATTTATACTACAATCGTTTTGTTTTCCTTAGTACATATAGTTTTTTTTACTTATTTTCGTTTATTTCTAAAGGTTTGGAGATATGGTGGTTTATCTAGCTACGTTGATTTATTTAGTTTTTCGCGTCTGAACTTAAAGCCCGCTACAGACGTTCGGTTCTAAACTTAATTAGTGATAAATGAATTATCAGTTCTAAATTGAGCAATTGTTTTTACATTTTGTTTAACGGTTATATTTCAAAATATGTTACGCGCACAGTAACCGTCTCGCAAGAGCGCCTCATTGTATTCATATGAGCACTAATCGAAAATAAAATATGCACATATACACGGCTTCATACATTCAATTAGCCACAGAGTAGTGTAGGTGAAGTCCGTTAGGTTTTTTGCGGCAATGTTTTGCGAATTAATCTCTGTTAAGCAAGCGGTGTCTTTAACCAAATGCCAGGTGCTATTAACCCATGCGGCGGACGGCGACGTGCTTGCAAAATCTACCTCATGTTTGTATTATTTACGCTACTATAAACCGCCCTTGTGCAATGTTACGTTATTTTAAATATTTCGTTGTGTTTTCATGTGATGTGTGATGAAGCGAAAGAGAGAGAGAGGGAGCAAAGAAATCCTTAAATTGGTTTACCTTTTAATGTAAGATCTAAAAGACAATAATACAACTAATTAACTTTAAATGTGAACTATACATCTTATGAGATCATCTCTATAATTTCGATTTCTATAAACCTTGATTGTATCCATCCTTTGTTCGTTTGCGATATTTACTAGCTACTTATGAATAAAAATAAACAGTTTATCCATGATCGGATAGTTTCGATTTTATGTTGTAACTTTACAATGGAGCATTATTTTTATATGGAGGCAATTTGGAGGGATGATCGCGCTTAATGCAGTCCATGAAAATTTTTATAGTCGTATTCCTCGTGTTTATTTATGTTCCCGTAGTCTGTTCGATGTTTACGTATCGTTTCGAGGAACATGGAACAATGTCGCATTGTACGCCGCGCCGCGTAGGCCGACCGTCTACAAGACTTGGATGTGGGTCATACAAATGTTACAATAATTAATTGGCAGTATTGTCCCACTGGCCGAATGTCGCTTCTCAGTAATGAAGTCTTTCGCTCAGTGCACGCCCACACTGATGTTTTCTCTTTGCTCTGCCTATGTACTATTCAATTGTCTACACAATAGAATGTCTTTGATTTATCGTGATCAAAGTTATGTACAAACGAAAAATGATAATTGTGTTTAATTTCCAGTTTATACTTTACTGTGGTACACATG
>JAOCNA010000032.1:6515663-6532446 GCA_026546675.1 Papilio helenus | reverse complement strand
CATAAAGGCAATACTTTAATGGCTGTGGCACGTTATTTATTCATGTTACGCTTTCTGTTTAATAATATATGATATTCTTACTATCGATGGAAAGCAATTAGATGCCTTCGAATAAATTAGCCGTTAGTGTTCGTTAACCTCATCAATTTTAGAACCGCAATAAAAACCATTACAACTACAGCAATTAGATACCTTTCTAAATATGACTCATTAAGAGTGGTATGTAAAAAAGTGGAATAATTTACCCTGATTGCCGTATTACTTCCCGAATTGGGGCAGTTGCCGAGAATTGAGAATCATCGATGGACTAGATGACGAATCAATCGAGAGTAATGTTCGGTTGTGCGTTGTATCGGTGCTTGACCGATTCTGACCTCGGTGATTAATGAACACCGTTAGTGCTAACTCACTAATGTTGCGTTAACTTTTGAAACATTGCCCGCGTCCGCCTCCTGCTAATGTACTGCTATTACCTCGGAACTTGCGCCGTCCATCACGCAACCAACTTCGTCATAGGTCCAATTGTCCATTTGTATCCCTCGGATTAAACATACAATACTTATTTGATTAACTGATTACACTGATCCTATCGGAAACTTATCTGATGTTCTACAGCACATTGTCTCCTTCCAAGGCGACAATATCTTGATTAAGTTAAACTAACATTTAGTTATGTTATACTACTCAATCTGCATGAAAAAGTGCGATCTATTTATTCTACATACGAACACGGAACTAAATTAGACTGCAAAAAATATTTTTTTATCTATCTTTTGATGGACAAGCGTTTACAAAAGCGAAGCTCTGAATCTCAAAATTCCAGGAAGTCCATGTACGGCTGCTATTTTGATGGATTGTTTAGATTGTGTTTGACTCGCGCTGACCCGATCAGCTCCGACCACCTTTTACGGTGGCGGCTTAATTTTATGTTAGTAAGCGATCACTTTGTGGTCACGAACAACTATAATTCAGTGTACTGTGATCGTGTGTCTGTATACGATACCCTAACGAGCTTGATCTAATGATTATTTTAAAATAAATGTTTTTTTTTTCATATTGGGCTGATTCAATCCATAGAATCAATCGGCTCAACAGTTCTTATGCAATAAGCAATATTTAAAGGTTTCATAAATAATTTCAAATACATTATTACATAAATCAGTAACATTAAAATAGTGGTAATTGTAATAAAATTCCACAACACTGGTAGAAATCCATAAAAACACACAATTGTAAAGTCTCAAAGTAAATTACTGGTTATACAAAGCTCAGGATAGTTGTAACAAAATAACAGAACACGATTCCATTGTTAAACCAGACTATGAATCCTCGATTATCACAGGCCAGTTCTCAAGCATTGTTTTCCAAAAACTCGAACGATCTGCCCGCTCCGATGATTAAGCGGTCTCGTCCGTCGACCGATTTTTCTTTCGTTAGTCTCAGCGGCCTAGTAAATGAACCATTTGGGTCATTGGACCTCGCCGTTCGCCGCCTCCGGTGTCATTATTTTTTTGCTGCCGTTTTCTTGCCGGCAATTGTATTGGCTGACAAAGCTAGGGTTGCCGACAAAAAACGTGAGTTTTAATAAAAATAGGATTAAGGTACTGTTAACATTGAAGACATATCTTTTTAACTATTTAACTTAAATTAGTAGTAGCCTCTAAAATACTATTAACTTTCATCATATCATCTTAATGCAGAAATGATTGTCTGAGAATTTGATTGAGGATAAAGTATGTATTTAGTGCGGTACAGAGCTAACGGTCCTAAGGACGTCGATGAGTTATTCACTGACAATGCTTTTCGGCAACATCTTTTTAGGTCACAGGGTCTCTCAACTTGGCGAGTCATTCGTAAGCCACTGAACTACCGTTTGTTATTAATTAGTCTCATTTACTGCATCTGTAATATGTATATTTTTCGATCCAATATAATTGATTACTGGGCTAACATTAATCAAAATAAACCCATCAAACGTATCTGTTTTGGCAATTACACTTAAGCATACTAATATTATAAATACGAAAGTTAAGATGGATGTTTATTAGAGTTTGTACCCCAAACGGCTGAACGGATCTGTATGAAATTTGGCATAGATGTAGAACATAGTCTGTAGGAACACATAGACTACTTGCTTCTTTTTTTTCATTCCGCGCGGTCAAAGTCGAGAGTTCAAATTGTACAGTGAACCTAGGCTCTCCGACTCGACCCGCTGTCTAATTTCTCTCCCCAAGTCTTCTTACTGATCTACATATTCTATAAGGTCATTGTGAACTATTTACGTCGTGGATAAGAGATCATGCGAGCGTGTCGTAGCCTCAAAGCTGGAGCCTGTAGAATCATGTGAGCGAATAATCGTCGGCAGTGACACACATCACGGTCCTGTACGCGCCGATCTCGTCTCGGACATAAATAAATATTAATCCAGGCGTTAAATAATATCGTCCGCATGTTTGCCCACATCTAGCGCCACATTTAGACCTTTGGGTTAAACAAACGACTACACTAATCACGGGCCAAGTCAATTTACATTGTGTATTTGTTTCCACGTATCCTCGTAATTGGACAAACTTTTGAAAGCCATCAAATGATATGTAATTTTATTTAATTTGGTTACAGCGCTTTGGAAAATTTAGTTAAATACAAATATTTGTGTATTTTAAAACTGCAATTGCATAAAATTAGTATAAAAACATAAAGAAGTTATACCTTAAATAAGAGCTGAGTAAACTCCAATGAAAAGTAACTAAAAATTGCTTTTCGAACACTGCAACATTCAAAGTTGGAAATGCAGCATGTTTATGTGCAGTAAACACCATGCCGTAGCTAGTAGCCGCACAGAAAGCCACTATCCTTTTATGGTCTGTTACTGCCATGGGGTAATGGAACTTTTATAGTGCGCTTATATGCAGTGTTTACATTTAACAGATAAATGTCTAATAAACGTGTACATTTATCAAGATTTAACTGCACCGATATATTAAACATGTTTGCTTTTAGCTACAATTTAGACTCTACAACACTGTTGATTTTTTAATAACAGTGCCGGGTTAAGCCAGCGCGGGGCCTGTAGCAAATTCTGTCAAGGGGCCCTTGGTTTGCATTAGGTTCTTAAGTTTAGGCTATATTAAATGAAACAAAACTTACAATTAAATTTTGATTAAACATTAGAATATTAACGTTAAAAAATCGTAAAATACCTACTCATTTTTACGTTTTAAAGTAACGAAATTGAGTTATACATTTTCAAGTGGAAGTGAAGCATTGCCTAATTTCTTCGCATTTAAGGCATGCAAGATATTTTACGCTCCTATCTAAATTCATATTTTTTATTACTGTCAGACAGGTATTGGAGCTTACATAATCCTTTTTCACACTGGATGGGAATCCATGCTTCCTTAGATCTTTCCCTACCTTCGTGAGTGTCTACATTCGTTCTCATTACTTTATACATGTTGAACTCATTGTATTAATTTAAAATATGACATTATTTTAACCAGACAATAAATGCAAAACGATTAAACAATGATCTATACCGTCTATCTCTTACCATTTGTACTGTCCGTTTGTGTTGACGTCTTTCTATAGCATGAATAGCCTATCAATTGATAATACTCTTATTATATTCCGATTTGTGAAGTTGTTCAATTTTATTTAAGTAATTCAATAAGCACATTTAAATAATGTCCTGTGTTAATCAAATAGATGGCATTTTTTTATAATCAAACTAAAAGTTTAAAAGTGGTATTTCTCGGTAAAGCCACGTAGGCGAATTATTTATGTCTCAACTTCCAATTGGCTATTAATTTACTTTGTTTTTGATATTACTTTCGTTTACTTTCTCTCGCCTTTGATTTCTTTCCGACAGCTTTTTGTTGTTATTGAGGTAGGATATAATTGCTTTATAATTTCCTAAAGCTCATGTCCTTAATCTATCTGTACGTATAATAAAATTAGAGTGTCTTTTTGTAATATCAAAAGAAAAACTCTAGATTTCGGGAAGATGATGTATTTGCCTATCTTAATATTGCGTGGACGAAGTCGCGGGCAACAGCTAGTTTTAATTATTTTTTTTCTTTCAATACAAATAATTAAACGGTTGTAATTAATAAAAGTCTGTTTCGTGGTAAATTTAGTCAACAGTCGTTTATGTCTTACACTACTAGATACATTTAATGCATCATTAAATGGAAACAATGTGTCAATGAATAACGAGTCTATGTAGCTAGTTTTGGTGGCGGGGCAGCACTGTTCTCTTACATTGCAGCACTAAAATACGATTAAATGCAATTTGAAATTGTTTCGAAACTAAAATGGCCTTGTGCCTCGAACCGTTCGCAATATTTTCATGATTTCTTTTTGTTTACAAAAAAACATTTACTTAATCGCACATTTCCTGTAGCCATTTAATACTAATAATTACCATTTAATTGTTTCAGGTACTTGTAGTTTCAATATATAGCACGCATATTAAGGTGAGGTCTCATAAAATGTCCACAAACTTTATTCATACAATGAACAATACGTTAGCGCAGGCTTTCATCGTACTAAAAGTTTCGAAAGAAAAATAAGCATGACGATAAAACAATTCCCTCTAATCGCAGACATATTATAAACATGTTAGATTTTTTCGCGTTGTATATTTATAAAGGACAGATCGTTACAAGTTTCCGATAGGTTTCCATTCCTTTTAAAGGATAATTTCCGCGTCTCGATGTAGTTTATTAGCGACGACGTTAGTGGATGCAGGCAGGTCGCAGTGTCTCGGTAGCGAAGGTCGGCTGTGTTACGATTGCGGCCCTAGTGCCTGGAGATAGAGTCACAGGCCGCGCGGTGCGGTGCGGTGCGGCGCGATCGTAGTATCAGGAGAGAGGCGGCAGTGGTGGGGCCAGCGAGCGGCGAGCGCCGCTGCCTGCGCCCGCCGGCGGCTCAGTCGCAGCGGTGCACGCACACCGCACGCAGTTCTCGCGCGCGCAACGAGAAGGTACGCGCATCGCACACTGTCCCCTGCCCCTCGACACACGCATGCACTCGCTTCCGGTGCCCGCGCACAATACTATCCCTCGTCGGGATAGCGCGGATAGTGCATTCGTTAGCCGATACACAACAGTGGAAATGTGTTGAACTAGATATCAAACTTGTTCTTACCTTTACTAATAGTGCTCTGAACTGCACACTTCCTTGCAACGGCCCGTGTTGTTATCTCGTGAATTATGTTTGACATAATGCATCTATCTTGACACAATTTCATACAAGAACAGTGCATTTGTTAGTTGTTATAAAAAATAAAATAGTGTTTTTCATTTAAGTTTAAGTTAGAAATACGAAATATCCACCAAACTTGTTTTAACAATGCACGATAAACTGTTGCAATGTATACTGACCTGTTGCTTTATGTTATACAGCAACAGGTTGCGCGAGTCCTAGAATAGGTGTTTAAATATTATATCGATAATGCTGTGTTGTAAAGGGCCGAACGACCGAGGATGTGTCGGTCGCGGGCCATATGGCAACCGCTAGCCATATTAGGGACACCAACAAGGCGACACTTGTTGCACTTATACGGCGCAACTGCTCCACATTACGAGTTAACATACACGATCCGTCTTATCGTTATCTATGACTTAATGGTCTGCCTCCCATTGGCCATCACAGTTCACGATCTAACAATATCAAAGTGGACTCGCCTATGAATTAGTTACGGGCGGCGGCGATGCACGATCGAGACGATGGCTAACATAACTGCATACGATATGAGGTAGACGGCGGATCGCGAGTGCGTTATGCAAGCTGCGAGTGGGAGCGCGGGGCGGTTCGTTGACCAGTGCGTTGTCCCGCCGCGCGCCGCCACTCCGCGCGCCACGCCGCCGCCCACCGCGAAGGTCGCGGCCCACGGACTTACGCACAAACACAGCCTCACGACAACAGCCCTCCGCGACTGCATCGCGTCGTGCGTAGTATACCCGCCGCGGTCGCGACACATGTCTTCGGTTCAACACATTTTCACCGCTGTATCGTTTCGTTTCAGGTAGAGTCGATATGTGTTCAGTGTACTCGGTGCTAATAAGAGAACTATCGTGAACGAACATAAGTTTAATTTAACAAATAGTGGAAATTTGATCTCAAAATGGTGACTTCGAGAATACCGGCTTATTCTTTAAATTCGGAGTTCAACAGGGAGTTCAGAAGTTTCCGTATAACGAGAGCCACACCGCGCTCCACATTATACGCTCCCGCCATCGTGCCCATACACGAGTACCCGAGAGTAAGCGTCCACGAGCGGCGGGAGGCGCTCAAGGCGGCGCTGGCCAAGGCATGGTCGTCTAAGAGCAGCGACAAGAGGAAGCACGATACGTGGACCGCGCCCGGCGAGCAAAGCAGGGCTGGCATCACGGCCGCTGACTTTGCCCTCAAGTCACAGTTCAAAAACGGCGAGGAAGGCTCGCGAGTGGCGTTTGTCAAACACGAGTTCGAGAGCAAGGAAGCGGAGCGGGGAAAAGAGACAAGAGTAGAGAGCGGCCAATCCTCCGGCTTCGGTTACAGCCGCTCCACCAACGGGATAGACATACAAGAAACTCTAAAGAAAGGCTGTGATAAAGGATTGCACGGTAACGATATAAGCTACGGTGATTACTTGAACAATGTTCCTAAATGTAAAACTAGTTTTGAAAGCAACTTCCTCAAGCAAAGTCAGGAGGAGCGCTACAGTAAACGAAACGGGTACGAAACGACGTCGAAGCGCGTCGACAGAGACATTAACTTGAACGACGTCGAATACGGCAGCCTTAACGGCGACACGTATGATTCTTTGAAGTATTCGCGAACTGCGAACGGAACAGAATCAGTGCAATATAAAAGTTACGGTAAAATAGACACCGTTAAAAGTAAATTACTCAACACAGAGGGGCCGAAAAGCGTAACGTCTTGCAACGGCGAGAAAAACGGTTACGCTATGGCGGAGCGACGCAACGGGCGCGAGCAGGCGCGGCTGACGAGCGGGCCGCGAGCGCTTGTCGAACAGCGGCTGGCCGAGCGGCTCGAGGTGAAGGTTGCCGAACTACCAGCGCTTTACCTCGGCCTCGATTCCTGGACGCCCAAGTCTGCCGCCTTCCAGAAAAGCATGCGGGACCACGAGTGGAGCGTGTCGTATGTAACCACTAGCAACACACTACTGCACTCCACCCCACTAACACATTCCACACCCAGACAATTATGCCCGATCCTCTGTGCGCCAGGAGCGAGTCTTTTAAAAGCAAGACTGCTAGGTAGGAACGAAGTCGGCGCATCGCAACTGTATAAAAATAGAAAAAGCGGAGCCCGCTGCGAGCTGTCCCTAGCTCACAGTACGACGACTTGCGCTACCGGTCTTAGGACAACAGCGCATTGCACTCTATTTAGATATTTGCCTTTTATTCTATATTTTTATCCAGTTTTACCACTTCCAGGACCAAAAAATATTTAACCCATCGACGAATAGTCATACTGTTTTGTCAGTGTTATTATCTCTCGCGATTTTAAGTCTAGTTAAATTAGTCATTATTGCATAAACACAATACGCGTGTACCGTTACAAGAAGTTTCGTCATTTGCATTAATAGTATGCAGAATACGAAACATCAACCTCTTTGAAACATATATCGGTTTAGCCCATTCGTACATAATGAGCTAACAATTCGTGTATTTGAGCCGGCACATTAATCTTATATCGGTACGCCCCTGACGTGTCTATAAATCCAATTATTGTCACATCACCGAGCCTATTTACCTGAATTATGAACTGCGGCGCGGCAGCGGTCCGGGGCCCAGCCGAGCCGGTTGTGCAAAGACATTGCACAAGCCGCCGTGACTCACCAGCGAGCTTTATTCCCTCCCTCCCCTCAGACATTGCTAAATATCCTTTGCTAATTATCGCGTCGCGGTTAAATGAGTACACACTCATCAATGTATAGAAAACAAGACGTTAATGTACGCCAGTAGAACAATAAGAAAGTTTTTAAAACACATACAGGTTTCCGCTTTGTTTTCCATTGTATTAACATTATGCATATCTATAAATTCTCAAACATAAGCAAATATTCGAGCGCGGTGGGCGTCCCGCGCAGCAAAGGCTTAAAAGATTCGTCTCGATAGCATTTAGTGAATGTTTCAAGGTCTCGTCCTGGTTTATACGGCCCGTTTAGGATTTGTCAACCCGGTAACCGTTCTGACGTAATTCTGACTTTATTGTCTACATTTTTGTCCGAACACGTCTTCTGCAGTCGGATATTCAACTCATGTTCAACTTATGTTTTATATATTTTTCTTTGTTTTCTACAACTATCGAAGGACTGAATTCGATGTTTATGACTCGATGCATGAGGTGAAAGTAATGTTCAAACTTCGTAGTGAGATTTGTAGCTTTCTCACACAAGATGCGAGATATTTTCACTTCACAAACTCTTTATTCATGTTTTTGTATATTGCTAGCAAAAGGCGTACGTTCTAGTTTGTGATTCGAACACGGCGTCATAATATTTGCTTAACCTTTACTTTCGATTTGTAAACACCAGTGCTAATGAGTTTTTTTTTTTTTCAATAAATCAACAATAATGTTTATACATGTGTTGTATGTGTACAAACTCACCAACAAATTTGCTCTAGTTTCCAACAAGAACGGAAACTTGTGTACAGTTAGTTATACAGTAATTACCATTACAGCGATAACCGGCCACGAATAAATGACCGAAATTTACAACCGTATCATTGATGGCTCATGTTTTTTGCATACCAAGAATGTTTTCGTTTTGCATTGCCCACGCACTACTTAAATATTGCAATGTTTTAATTTTATCTTTAATCAAAAATGGTGTAGCCGTAACTTCGCTATTAGATTACGAATACAATGGCTGTCTGTGTCTAGATTTAGGCATTTCTCAAGCTATTCAAAGTCGTCTCTACAACCTCTAATTTACTGTACATTAGTATTTTAGTCAAACCTTAATGTCTCAGTTAAGTAGTTACCATTACCATTTGTAGTTTATTACCTCTCTTACTCATAATTTTTTGTATTTTTTAATTGTGCCCGCTCTTCAACCCACTGGAATGTCGTTAAGTGAAATTAATGATCATTCTTATCGATTTTATTAATTATTTTTAGTGCATACCAAATTTATGTTGTTGCTGTTTTGAATTATTTATTTTCCAGATACAATACAATCAATTGAAATATATCTATACTAATGTTATAAAGAGGAAAGATTTGTATTTTTGTATGTATTGTAAAAATTTACTGAGCCGATTTCAAAAATTCTTTCACCATTAAAAGCTACGTTATCACTGAGTAACATAGGCTATGTTTTTAATTTGACCCGGGCGAAGTCGCTAGCAACATAATGACATAAAGAGCATGTTGTTATTCAGTTTACACCCACATATTGGGAATATCAAATCGTACTGAGTCACATTTACATTTATCGTCGTTTATCTCGGACCTATTATTTATTTATAATCTCTTATCAAGATTTGTTATGAAAAAAAAAACTGGTTGAACGCGTCTAAGTTTCATCTATAATGGGACCAGATACGCGTCCAGTTGGGACGTTTGTCAAATGTCAAACTCGACTGTCTTGCCGGTCGACTTTCACCGCGTGCACGTGTACGGTGTACGGTATAATACCCCCTATATTATGTAACATTGTCCCCACGAGATGCAGATCGATATGCTAAGCGTTTGTTTTGTAAACGACAACATGCATGCATCAATATTGCACTTCCTTTCGATGTTTGCTTTTTTGAATTCAAGATAACTGTCAGCTGCAGTTTGTTTTGGTTTAAACTAGTTTGACAATATTTTGCTCAAGCGATGTAGTAACGACATTCCCAGTTACATTTAAAAAGTTAGTCGTATTCTTAGTATTTAAACACAATTTCTCGGTAAAATACGACAGGTTCGAGAAAAATTGCTTAGAGTCGAATTAGTGGTTGCTGTTTGATAATATTGTTTGTCAAAAATATATATATCTAATTAAATCCAAATATCTGTATTTAATTTTGATTTAATCCAGTTAAGAAGTTGTTTAAATTAATGTAAACAAAAATAAAACGCTCGTAGATTGTACGGAGAAAAGCTTTGTTATAAAATACATTTTTTTAAACAGTGTTGCATTTCGAGAAAAGCTACATTGTTACCTACGCAACTATACTCCAGTTATCTATTGATAATAGATAATAAATGTAACGATACATCAGAGATTTTTCGATACAAAATAAATCTTCTGTAATTATAAACATTGAAATAACTCATTCATTTTTCCATGCGTATAAAATTTTGGTATTGACATTTTTGTTAAATTGTTTAGCGTTAATTATAGTTTGTCATTGACCCACCGTCGCTTTGGATGGGTCAACGCGGCCGCGTGTTGACATGTCTCGCGGTGATCAGTCATCCAGCGCGCCCTTGCCTGCCATCACGGCGCCCGCTCCGATCGCTTCTTACCACTTTGAACGTAATCGCGATAATCCTTACGTGTAAACATAAAAGTACATTCCGCTCCACTCATTTACAATCTTATGGACACTGGATTGAACAATGTGCACTCAGTTTTATCAAAGTCAATGATACTTTATACGTTTCACGGTAGGTAAATAACATTGAAGGCACTTATCAAGATCAAATGTAATACAATCTTATATCTCAATCTATTTTTTAGGCGTTCATACAATGTTAATTGTAAAATTTTGTCGCGTATCACTCCAAAGTGATCTAATTCAATAGACGCTGAATAGCGAGTCTCCTTGACCGGACGCGGCCCGCTGCGAATCGAGTCGCATTGTGAGAGCCCGCCTCGAGATTTCGTAACCGCCGCTGCACCGAGATCGATCGATTATGGTCATTGTACAGGCGTTCCAATCTCGCGCCACGAGTCGACCTCTGAGCACAGCGGCGCGCGCGTCGATTTCCTTACCTGTCATATTGTCACTATTGCAACTCTTTATTGGGTCATGTAACCTTTAATCACTCGAATGTACGCGTCCGCTGCGAAACACCGCGCCGTCTGTTGCACGAACACACTCGACGGAAAGTAAAAATACCCCGAACATTAGGAAACATGTAACACGACGAATCGAAACGAGATGATTCAATGCGTGTTGTCTGCCGTCTAAATATAAAGTACCGTTGTGTGAATACCGTATCTGCTTGAACGTTGACCGCATTGCAATTTAATGATTTTCCTTCATCGCGCTTTCAGTTAACCGTATTTGCACAATTACCTTAACGGCTCAAGCTGCTGACGGTCTATGTAGAGTTATGAATACTGCATAACACCTTCCTAAATACAGACAACCGTGACCGGTTCATTCTTTACAATTTTAACCAACGTCGCGTGCATTGTGCGGAGAATGCTAGATGGACTGTCTACAAATCTTGATAACCGAGCATTCCCTTCGAGCTTTTATAGTGACAAGTTAATGCATTTCGCCTCGTCCGCAACGACAGCTATTAATTACTCAATGTTCACTTTGAATATCAATTGGTTAACGGTATCTTCGTGACGACGCCTTTAGTATTCACTTAAGATGATCGAGCAACGTAATAAGTCATTGAATCGGAAACGTTAGCATTTAGAAAATGCTTAGTGGCTAGTTTTCGTGGAATATTCATACGAACCGCGAATTCTAATGTTGATGAGCGATCGAAAGTGAGTGTTCCGGTGTTTGTCATGCGTCGAGCGACGCAGGGTGACGCGCGTGCCTCGCTTGAACGTTGACACCGGCGCTGCTCATTTTAAGGCTTTATCACACTAACCAATGACAACATAGCAATGAACTCTGTTCAAATCAAAGACATTTAAATCATACTAGCTGTTGCTCGCGACTACATCCCCGTGAAATTTAATAAATTATCTTTTTAACGGTGAAAGAACTTTTAAAATCGTCCCAGTAGTTTTTGAGTTATTCCAATACATACAAAAATGCAAATCTTTCCTCTTTATAATATTAGTATAGATATAGACGAGGCATAATTAACAAAAAAAATTACCGGTACTTTATCTGAAAGGTACTATGTCAGTTGTCAAGTTTATTACGCCACCTCGTGTCTATGTATTGACATGTATTAAACTTTTAACTATAATAAGCTCCATCTTCTGTTATAATATAAACAAACCAGTGTTACAAATTGAAATATAAACGCTTAAATATTATTTAATGACACCTATTGGCAATTCATTTAAATACAATTAATTATATTGACATGTGGTTTTGAGGATCTATTAATAGATAGCGTTTGTGATAATATGTGAAAAATGTTTCAAGTAAAGTGTCGACTATGTCTCCTCTG
This sequence comes from Papilio helenus, assembly GCA_026546675.1. Taxonomy (NCBI): domain Eukaryota; kingdom Metazoa; phylum Arthropoda; class Insecta; order Lepidoptera; family Papilionidae; genus Papilio; species Papilio helenus. The sequence continues at coordinate 6,520,128 of JAOCNA010000032.1, read as the reverse complement.
AATATTTGAATCTCTCTGGTTTAAATGAACTATTTCCTAAGTATTCAAATCAAGTAGTTTCGTGTAAAACAGATTTGTTGACTTTTTTACTTCAGATGTTTGTGTGTCATTGCCTTATTTATTACACTGGCGACCCTCATAGTGGCATCGCACCTGCACATTAACTCATTTTCCGGCTCAAGTGCCATTAGTGTCATTGAATTTGTTGAGATTAATTTCATGGTGGCTCTGTAATCATTCACGGTGTTGACCTCGTTGTTTGCTTTGTTGCATTTGAAACATATTTTCATTTAAACTTATACAAAATAAATAAAACAAATTAATATTTTGAATTACGCTTTAATTTAACAAGATGTCTTTTACCATCAACTTATAGGCACATGTTTTTTGGGTAATATTGAAAAAAAAATATTAATGTAAGAAAGTTAAATTTTTATAGAAGTGGGTCATTTTTTATTAACACTTTGTAGACGAAAACGATAATCATTTGCTAAGTGTCTTTAAATGGTTTCATATGGCACCCTTTAATCTTTGCCTTTCTTCTTGGATGACGTAACTGGTTCGGACTTTGATTTTTTATGATGTATTAACATTTTGAAGTCCATTGGTATTCTAGCAACGATACGTTTTTCGAAGCACAAGTGTACGATAACTTTGTTATGCAATAGCCTTTGGCAATCTAGTTCATTTACATTTAGAAAATAGAGGAAGTCCCCCATCGTTAAAATGTATACGCCTATAAAAGTCGACTTTCTTTATGTTACATTCCTTTATTAGTGCCGATACACATTTTAGTAGCACATTAATTAATGAATATTAATTTTATTTGCTATAAATGTAAGTTATTGACTAGAAATTCGTGTATTTCGTCCTAATTTTATATTTGACATTGTTTTAGAATAGTTGACTACATCATTTGAGATATACTGCGCATAAACTCAGTAAAAAAAAAAAACAGCCGTAGACCTTAATTTTTATTAAACATATGAGCACGTTGTAGTGCCTGTTTGACCTATTTCATATATGTATACTTGTAAAATAGAAGGTATCACATGTCGCGAGGAACGTCGAAGGTCTACGTGTACGTGGCCCAAGTTCAACTTGTTGGCTGTCGGCTGGCGCTAAACAATGTGACATAACGCCCAGCTCGACTAGACGCCTTCGCAACGCCTTTTATACGCATAGATTTTTCAAAGGCCGTCCTGAAATTGCACTGTCGACTTATGATGCAAGTTTGCAATATTTTTATTATGTTATTTGTTCAATGTTGTTTCACAGCAACTATGACTGTAGTCATCTATGCATTAATTTTTTTTTTCAATATTGAACGGATTATATTTTTTTTTTTCAATATGACTACTTAAGTTGGTCGAGACATAAGGATGTATTTTAGTAGACTCGATTATTATGAGATTGTATAATTACAGTTTGTTGTAATAAGCATGTATCAATTTATAACAACCGGTATTTATATTATAAGTAGATTACAGACTAATTATATTATGGTTGTTTGCGCAGTGCAACCGCTGCAGTCGGCGATGCTGCGTCGCAATCGACGCGCGTTACTTTCATACACTATCCTTAGCCGCGAAAACTAGAGTTGCCAAATGTTAGGGTTTGCATTGTGCATATCGGGCTACCTCTACATGGGTGATGTAAAACAAATCACGTTTTAGACCTTCGTTTGAAGATCAAAGTGTACAAATCACTGGAAGTCGTTATTATTTCGTAGTCCTCTAAGCAGTCATGATCTTCGTATTTTTGGCCGCCGGTGTTCAGGTCTACCTTTATTGAAAGTTGGCAGCCCTAGCTATAACTGCTTCAGACATGTTGTTTGCTCTGCTAAAGAATCTGTGTTCTAACTATAATCAAATTGACTACGAGATAGCGTTTGTATTGCGCGCTTGCTGGTGAGTTTGTAACACAAATATACCAGACTTAACGAATTGCCCGTGCGACTACTTCTCTTAACATTATATCGTATTAATGTGGATGCTATATTTAATTATCCTCAAAGGTATTTTCTATGTGGATCAACACTCAAAACATTAGTTAGATTTTTGTTAATTAATAACGTTTATAAAATTTAAGTTTAAAATTTTCCTTATTTAAATTATAACAAAATTAACTGAATCCGACAGTCGTTTTAACAACTGAAACCGGATGAGTTCACTGTTTTACAAAGCACTGAAGGTACCGTTTAAGTTTAACTGTAAAATACAATATGGTTACGTGTGACGCAAAAAGGTTCTGCCGCAGGCTGCGACTGTGCGCCGCCGGCTGTTTTGAAATGTGTAATGATGGTGCATGTACCTCGACAAGTTGGTGAGATGCGCGCGCGCGGTTATCTGTTAGTCCGTCCGCGGCCGCAGCGCGCGCCGCCGCGTGCCCGCCACGCCGGCCGCATCGCACCGCACCACACCGACCTTGACCATCTGTGATGACTCGACGCAACTAACGTCTCTCATTACGTGAAAACGCAAAAACACTACAAAAGATCACGGCATAAGTTGCGCTCGCGTCATTAAACTAACTAACGCGGTGAAGTACAGTGAGTTATATCGAGTATGAGTAGTTGCAATAAACATCTGCGTTATCGTTTTGACGCTCATCAAGTTTAGGACATTATCGAAGACATAGGGACGGGGCAACGGCGTTGGGCCGCCATCAGGGCGCTGCTGCACGCCTGTTGCCTCCCGTCGTCCGATGCTCTGCACAGCTTAGTGGACCCACATTCCGGTTACACAGAACGCTCGCCAACGTTAGTAGATTACGACTCCTGGACGCACTGACCTCACCTTATATTGCGCAAAAGAAGGTTTAGCCCTTACCCCTGTTCACTAACCCTACAGCCTCTCGAACGCAAATTTCACAGCTCGGAGCACTCGTGGAGGCGGAGAAATGAGCGCTCGAAGCGATCACATCACCGGCGTTCCCCCACATCGCACCGGCGGAGGAGACACCACCGCGACGAATCCTCCCCGCGCTCGCCACCGGATCAGGTGAGTCCCACTGTTTCAATACTGTTAATAATAAAAGATGAATGAAAGAATGGAATGCTTATTGTTGTAATCCGACGCTCTTACATCATCACTATGAAGTGTCCACCCGAAAATTAGACCGCTTAAAGATTCGATAGAGACCGTGAACGTGCCATTCGTAAGCATAGACCGGAATCACAATAATGTGTAAACGTCACCGCGACCGTTTGGGCGAACGCGCCCGACGGGTTTGGCGTGAGCGTGCGCGTGCGCATGCGCCTTCGCCCATGAAGATGCGCGCGAGAAACGGCGGCCTCCTCGCGCTTGCGCCCGTTCTATTTGCGTTCCCCTTCGTCACGCGGACCGCCTTCAGTCAGTCGCCAAGCTCAGCCGGGCGGCCAGCGCGTGTCCGCCGCGCCTGCCGCCGCGCCGACCGCCATGGCCGCGCAGCCGTCGCGTCCGCCGCCGGACAACCTGCTCTTCCGCGGCCCCCCGCCGGCCCTGCCGCGCGTGCTACTGCTACCAGCTGATACGCACACCTGCGACACCGCACTCCCCCCTGGTGCTCTTCCCGATGCTTTGCAACAGATGAACAACGTGGGTGTACCGTGTGAGGACTTGTTTGACAGCCAAGCGGACAATCATACATTCTGGAGTAATTCTTGTGCCGATCCACACCTTTCACCATTGTTACGACGGACTCACAGTTTTGACATATCTTATGTTTATGATAGTAAATGTGATGAAAACATCGAAAGTGCCTATCGACTCGGACGATCCGAACCTGATCTGTCAAAAATTGGATTGTTTGTGGAAGCGGAGGTTGCTTTAGACTGCGGCCCGATGCAGCCGCCGCCGCTAGTGTTAAACAACCCTTTCTACGATGGTTCTTTTGCGTTAGATCCGTCGTTACTTAACCAATCGATGGTGGTGCTACCCGATAATTATTTAGCATTTGAAGATTCATTTGTTCCAACGTGGGATTATAAGCCCGAATTTTTAAATAATACCGAACTAAATCCTGAATTATACTACGAAACATTACCTATTATACCTTCTAACGATCCATGGTCTGTATACGGACATGATAATTCAAATTACAATTACTATTCACCACAATTGGAGGTTCCCACAGATGACGGAATTCAATACATGAGGTTTAATGATTTAGAATTTGCTTTACCACAATACATGAGCTTGCCGGCGGAACCACCAGTTGAATGTTTGAAACACGAAACTAAACAACATGAACATATTAACAAGCAGGAGGATACAGATAGTCATAAAAATGTCAACGAAAATGACATAAGTGAGCTACAATCATGTGATAGAGTTACTATGGAATCAAAAGGAACAACACCTACAGACACCGGTGTTGTTGCGCCAACAAATGAAGACAACAAATGTAGTAACATCGACACTAATGCGAATAGAGAATCCTCTCGTAGTGAAGATTCCCTCAACGCTGATATATCTAATGACAT
>JAOCNA010000032.1:6498194-6508671 GCA_026546675.1 Papilio helenus | reverse complement strand
GTGCCCCTTTCTATACCGCGCCCTAACCTAACGCCAGCGCCGGACCGGCTCATATTTTCCTTGCTGTGGTGAAAATATCTGCTAAATCGATTCCACAGCGATCGAACTTTTGTTTAGTTTTTTAAATTATTTATTATTATTATTTATATTAGTATTTGTTTCGTGACAATATAGCTTTGAATACATCATCTTCCCGAAATCCGGAATTTTTCTTTTGATTTTCCAAACACACATTCCAACTTTATTATATGTATAGATTACCTTCTTTGTTGGTATACTATAGTTAATGTACTACTAGCGGAGATAAACAAAGATCGATGTTGCAGCTCTGTGTTTATTACATCCGAAACAAACAAGACGCTGCCGCGAACATGTGCGAGCCTTAACTCCTCATGTTTGTGCATTAACTATATTAATAAATGCATAACTATATGCTTAACATTGTAGCAATAAATAGCTAATTTTGCAGTAATGTTAGTATTTTAAGATACTTCTTTGCTGAGATACGAATGTTTTGTTCAAAAATGTTTACCAAACTCACAGTCCCCGGGCAGTCGCGTCGCGTGACAGTTAAATTATTTAAGCAGTTGCAGCGGGACAGCGGGCGCGGGCGGCGTGCCGGACTGACGTCACGTCACGCTAGATAGGAATTGTAAAAATGTTTGTTGTTTGCTTTTATTAAAAATGTCAAGCGAGTCCAGGAAATCTGGCATTTCGGTATTTATCTAGTTTGTGTCAGAGGAAATTTGTCGACATTTAAAACTGCATTAAAAAGTATAAAATTCTTTCTATATAAAACAAGTTATCTAATTTGAAATAAATCCGTTATCTTCAGATATTTTGAAAGTTGACCGAAGATGATTTTATGACTAGTTTCTAAACAAATGTCGTCCATCATAATCTTACTTGGCATTTCTGCGGATGTGATGTTTGAAAGCATTGCATTATTCAAAAACTACTTTTCTTTTCTACGGCTTAAACTAAAGGAACATTACATTACTCATAAGATAAGGAACTTATCAAAAGTAGATCAATTTAAATTTCACTAATGCGTAAATATTCGATACTAAAAATACTGTGTTGAATAAATCCAAGTCCAATCTAGGGATATGGGAATAACTAGACATATTGCTTACTTAGTTTTTCTTTCGAAAATCATGTAAAAATATTTAATGATTTCCCACGTGGTTTGTAGATCAAAACGAAATATTACAATACAATGATAGTATGTCTGTCGTGCGCAAGCGCATTGTTTGTGTCAATGTTGGTAAGAAGTATGAGCGACCTTGTGACTGCTTCTCACACTGTCTACAACACAATGTTAATAGACAAGAATGTGAGGTCGGTGGCTTATCCATAGTCGAAATGTTTTCTGACTTGTGGGACATTTGTGAGAAACATGTAAGAATATCTTAGGCCTAGATGTGTGGATAATCTTAAAATCTATCCCATAATGCCAACAGTTATTGTTTATTTTTATTGTCAGCTATAGATTTTGATTATGGTATAAATTACCAGTTATCAACAACATAGTATAATTTGTTTTTAATTATTTATTATTGGAAAGCTCAACTTGTTTTTAATGTTGAAGATTCCTCGTTCATTATGTTGGTTTAAAATATAAAGTTCAAGTATAATTATACCACTTATAAATGTAAACTTGTGTTTGGTATTGCGGTCAGTTGAACTGTTACGATTATTACATAAGTTCAGTTAAATAACATTAAATATTAATCCGTTCGGAGAGGGAACCGGAACGAGCTGCTTGTTGCATAACTGCTGCAGACATCCGCAAATCAGATCGTCCATGCTCTGCTTTACACTTCTACGATTCTTTCTTATGTTATTGTACAATACAATCCATTCTAATTGGTTTTTAACGACGTCCGAGTTACGTCCTTTAAGAAAGTTTTTATTACGAGTACTTATGTGAGTCTCCTAATGGATATTTCATAAGGAAAAATGAATAAATCGGTAAACTTTAAAATTTTGGTTGCCCGGTTATGAAGCAGTTATGTTTTTTAAACGAAATAAATTGTTATGCGATGCATATAGTCCATATGATACAGAAAATAATGAACCATTTTAGATAGACTTATTTCGTGGAATTGTGAATGAATCTCACAAATTGCTTTCTACTTCTGAAGATTTGCATAATTGGAGGGAATGTAAAACTCAAAAATTTTATGGCGTTTTTGCGCGCGTTAAATTGAAAGTCATCTGTCAACGACAAGCACAGAGTACAAATGACAGTTTACGAAGGGTGTTTGCTATTGCCGTATGCAAATAATTTATACTTAAAACACTAAACTATACATCTGTTTACAACAGCCTTATTGGACTTGTTTTGGTTACTAAGAAGTGACAGTAACTAGAATTTCGATTAACAAATTTTATGTATCTGTGCAGCGTTTATACGTGACGCCATCGCCGCAGCTCGCCAAGTTCTCCGACTTGCTGGCGGGACAGGCGCCCTCCTACCAGGCCGCCATCGCCAACCAACTCTACAGCCCCGTATCCGTGTACCAGCCTCGCGTAAGTAGCAAAAATTCACAATCAAAATTAAGGGATACTTGATCTTTTTTTTCAGGGGAAATGAGTGCTTTAACTGATTTTCAGACTGGAACGCCAACAACATACGAAGTGTCAGCCCCTGTTCCGTCACAGCTGGCTTACAGCGAGCACCTTCAGCAGCCCAACTTGCAGTACAACCCTCAAGTCTATAATTCGAAGCTACCCACACAACCTGAGATATCACAGCAAGAAGTTTTAGCCCAGTCTCAACAGATATACAATCAACAGTCCCTGCAACAAGCATATCAACAGCAACAATCATATCAACAGCAACAACCATATCAACAACCTTTACAACAAACGTACCAACAGTTCCCTCAAGCTAATCAGGCTCAGGCACAGCCGCTGACCTTCAATCAAATACCAGCAGGCCAGTTTTCGCCCCAGCAGTATAAACAATTAGAGAACCAACCAGCTCTACAAGCGCTCCAGTATCAGCAGTCGCCTAAAGCATTTTACTCAGACAATCAACAGAATTTGCTCGCCGGCCAGTATAACTTGGCACCTCAGCAGTACTACTCGGAGGGCCAGCAGCAGTATCAACAGCAGTATGCGCAGGAACCCGCCCAGAACGTCCAGTACGTCCAGCCGGCTGTTGCATACCGACAGGACGACACTCAACAGAAAGTGTTCAGTCAGCCTGAACAGAGCAGAGTACTTGAAAGGCAACAGTTTGCAGCGCAGGTATTTGTAATCATTTTTTTCTTCTGATAAAAATGAACTCTTTCTTTTTGGTGTTTAAAATCAGCGCTTGGCCACGATCTCACCTGTGTGTGACTTCTTGTTTCAGTGATCAGGATTACATTATCATGTTAATATACTTAATTATTTTTCCAGAACTATCAAACGCAGCCTCAGGGTCCAGTAAGCTTCACGAAATTCTCGCAAGACCAAGCTCAGTCCATAGTACATCATCCACTGTATCAGCAAAACATTCCGCAAGCATCTTCCCAAGGAGGTTCGGGTCACGAGAATCTCTCGTACTTCAGACCTGGTCCCCAACTGCAAATTCAACCTCAAGTTCTGTCACAAAGCCAGCCTCAGTCGTACCAACCACAAGTTCAGTATTCAAGACCCAATCCAGGGTACAAAGGTCAATCGGCAGCGGCCCCCACATTCCCAGCTGTGCAATATTTCGGAAAATACGCACAATCCATTTTCAATAAAAACCAACAATAGATAGATTTAAGATTAAGTTTCATTAGTAGTCCCAAATGGTATTATTGGTTCAAAGAACTTATGATAAAATGTAAATAAATTCTTATTATAGATATAAATAGGTTTAATGTAAATTATGTGAAAGTACATACATATACAACAAATCATCACCGGTCATTATCTTCATCACATCAAAACAGTATTTTTAGTTATATACTACTACTATTTCATCAATTAATTTGCACATATTTTTATTCATTACGTTATTGTTGTATTGTCTCAATTATTTTGCTTCATCCCAAATGTTTTTAATAATCTATGAACAGCTATTTTTATCATCATCAACATTTTTATCGCTATATGTCATCATGGAGTAAGTGCTATTTATAATATATTATTTAAAGCCTAAAGTATACTTGTAGTGTTAAATGTTTAGTTCGTAATGTCAGCTGTTGGTCCAGACACTTTTTTGTTTCGTTAAGACTTCTGATTTTATTCGAAATGTTACAAACTGGTTATAATGATCAAAATATCGTCTGTTTTCACAAAAATGTCACATATTTAATACAATATCATACAAAAATTGTTTTTATTTTGTACAACTGTGATGTAAAGTTTATTAAATTGAAATTCAATATTAAAATAAATTATTGCAACTACATTTGTCTTTTATTTTCTAAAAAAACCTTATATTCCTTGTCAATTATATTATTATCGCGGCAATTTAAAAGTTCCTTCGTCGAGAGACAATAGCATAATAAACAATACAATGTCATTATTTTGACAACCTTCGGCAATTACATCCTGGTTTCCAAACATTATACTTGGTTCATGAAAATGTGATTATAATATCTGCCATTTTCTGTGGTTACCAAATTCCAAAGACATGTATGTTATGGCTATAAAAAGTACCAATGAAATGTATCCAGCTGTAACCATACACTCGTTTTGTTAGCCCGCCTTCTGACGGATTTACGAGGCAACTTGCGTGATAGTACAATTGCAGGCGTTTTCACTTCGTTGCCTCTTCGCAAACTATTTTAATAAATAATCCGTTCAAAGGATATCGCTTTAGAAAAGCATACTGATATTGTAACAACGCTCCCTTCTTTAACCGACTTTCCCAAAAGGATTGGCAGTGCTGGTCTGTTATCATCCACTATTATACAGAACACCTAACTGCTCACATTTTTTGTGGTCTCAATTGACCCTGATTACAAATTATCCAAGAATATTAATTAATATGAATTACACGATGGTTAGTGACTGTCCTGAGCTCAAAGTCGTCTTTGGCGACTACACGTGCGTGCGGAAACTCTTAAATAATCCCTGTCGCTCATTAAATACCACCGTGAGCAATTAGAGAGCGCCTGAGGTTCCTGCGGCCGCTCCCCGTCGTTAGCCCGCGTCGCTGCCTTCATGAGTCCTCTCACAGCTGCCTCGCCGAGTCCTCACGCGCTGCTGCCTCGACGAGCCGTACCCACCGCTGACACGTTGCGTTTTAATCAGTCACCTCTGAGGTGTAACCTAGTTTCAGTTGGAAACTTATAAGGAGCTGTCTGTCATAAATCGTTATTTCTGAAAATGTTCAAAATTTCTGCTGAAAGTTAACGATTTACTTGGATGGCATTATTTATATTTATCCTGTATTGAAGTGAAGCGTAAATGAATAAATTTAAATTATGATTACACAAAGGGAGAATAATTTTTCCGAGCATTTTCCAAAATGAAAGCAATACAGTTTGACTATAACAGTGCGGGCGATAGCGCCTGCTGCAAAACGATCGCAAACAAATTCACTTCTGCGCGATTGCTTGCAAATTATACGGGCGCTTTTTTTTTGACAGAATCATTCTGTATTTCAATTTTTTTAAATAAATACAATAAACCGTGTTATTTGCGTTTATAGCTATGATAATGTTGTATCATAGTTATCTTACAAATTACTACCAAAATATTTATATATTTTCAAGCTATTTGTAACATAATATTGAAGTACGTGGTACGGAAATGGAAAACCACGGAATTTTCGAAATCCTAGTTAATAAGTCTTCAAGTAATCGATCTATATATTACAGATTTATATAAATACCGACACAATAGGTGGTTTAATTTACAGAAATTGGTAGTTTATAATATTTTCCTGATTACAAAAGTACAGCAAGAACCAGAAGGGAGTTGATATTTAAAACTAAATAACGCATAATTTTGTAAAAATAGTTTGGCGTCAAGTGAGATTTTTAAGTGTATTTTCCGTGGTAAGTGTGAAGCCGCGGGGCGCGCCGGAAGTCCGGAGTTAAAGCGGGCTTCATTTATTTAGTGCACTAATTACGACTTATTTGTTTATTCCAGGCTAACCTTCACTTACATTTGAGCTCTTTGAAAAAAATAGCTGAATTTAGTCTAGGATTTTATGAGTATATTAAATGACTTTAAGACGGCCATCATCTGCATTTCAAATTTATCCTTTAATAATATTACTAAAGAGTTGAAAATGTTGTTGAAAAAATTTGCTATGAAGAAGTCAAAGTATACAGTTATTGTATGTAAAGCAATAAAAAAACAATTTACTTAAACAATTTAATAACAGCATAACATAAAATTATCCTAATTGTTTCTTCAAAACATCTTTTTGTAATTTTAATTTATCTTTGTGCAGTAATACATTCTTCATTTCCGCGTCGTGTCTTTCTCGTAAATTGCTCAGTTCTTGTTTTAGACAATTCATTATCATTTCATGTTCCTCCATTAAAAGTTTAAATGTTTTTTTTTTTCGGTGTTGCGACTAGTGAGTTCGTAAAGAGATGGCCAGCGCGGGCGCGGGCGGCGCCGGCACGACCAGCCCGCGGCGTCAGCGCTATGGGCGCTCCTCCACCTCGAGCGTGACTCAACTGCTGTCGGACGGCTACTCCAGCATCATCAATCGGCTGACGCGCCGCGGCCCTTCCGAGAAAAATGACGCGGTCATCGATACTAAGCTTCACGCCGCGCGATCTCGCTACGATGACAAGTTACTAGCTAATAAAAACTCGGCCCTCACCAACGTCCGTCGGTATGAAAACAATAGCCATATCTCTCCTTACACGTCTCTCACGTCCGGATTATCCGGCTCTATGCGGAAGTTGAACGACGAACGTGCGTACCCGAGCTATCTTGCGACAACTAAGTCCCGGATCGATACATCACCTTTACATACGAGCTCCGGTATTAGCACGCTAGCTCGCAGTGACTCATTCCGCAGAGCACATTTGAAAGACAATCAATCGTCGCCGTTCACCAAACGTTACCCTCTCAAGGAAGCTAACAACAATAACATAGATCCTACGCTTATGCTGGGCAGTACGCGCAGTCGTTTGGAAGACAAGTATTCCTCCGTGCTTGATAGAATTGCGATACAGAAAAAAGAAAGAGCTCGTAAAGAAAAGGAGGATCGCGATAAAACTCTGGAACCTGAACCGATAGTGCCCCGGGGCCTGATGAGAAGCCTCACCACGGCTGTGTTTGGTGAAAATTCTTTCAAACGAAATATTTATTCGCGCGAGAAGACTAGAGATAAAACCCCCTTCAGAAATACGGCCGACCGTCGATTATCGTCTGGACATAAACATGGAGATAGGAACGACTTTAAAAATGGATTCGATGTCTCAATCAAAGATCGTCTTGGGAAGGACAGAGATAGCGTTTACCGTCGACATCAAAGGAGGTCGCTTCGAGCGGAGAAAAGTGACGAGAAAAGAGGTGGAAAGTTAGCATTGCGTCCCGTTGATATCAATATACAACCGGCGGCGCGCGATCTTGTGTCGCCCCTGCAGCACGGCAGCGACGTCAAATCGCACACGACCAGGACCCCGGCGTCCTCGCCCGCCAGGGAGGCAGGCAGGCAGAAGCAGATCTACTTCCCATCCAGCGACGAGGACGACGACAAAACACCTGTGGGAGACCGCATCCTCACTGAACGTGAAACTAGACGCAAAGAGATACAAAGCCTGATCATGAAGTACGCGCATTTAGATGAAGTTTACGGACGTATCACGGAAAAGGAGCCCAATGGTGCAGGTCCTGTAACGAGCCCGGCGCTCAGGCCGGAGCCGCTGGGGGTGGGTGATGTGGTTGCGTTGCCGCCCGAGATGCGCGCGCGCCGCCGCCCCCAGCGGCCCAGGCACCTGCTGCGGCGCGCCGCCACGCCGCCTGTAAGCACTCCTAACCGCTTGCGTCTGCCCCTGTTAACATATTATACACCCGGTCCGTGCTTAGTAATTTACGCTTCTCAATCAATGATACTTTAACGATTTAATATACAAGTGAACTAATTGAACACCATAGGAAGCTTAAATAATAAAATAAAAATCGTAAATACGAACGTAGTAAACACGTATTGAATGCATGTCTTTTCCTAACGTTTACAAAAACGAAGGTAGTTTTATTTACTTGTGTGAGTGTTTCTTTCCAAAACTAAATTAGAGCGGTAATTTTAAAAAGACATTATTTACAATCGTACTACTACTAACAGTGTGTTTTTTGACGTTCGCAGAAATGAGGCGATACTAATCGCTGTAAAATGATAGTGCATGTATTTAGCTTATTTGTGCGTGTTGTTACGGACAAAATGTTTCTTTATTGCATAAAAATATTAACGAGCGCCGGTCGCAAGCGAAGAAGCTCGATCGGCTCGAGCGTTTCGGGCGTTAGTATTCGTTGCAATGTATTCAGTAAGGGCTCGGGTGGACACTGATTGAATGCCGTCGGTGCGTGTGGCTGCGCTTGCGAGAGTGGCGAGAGCGAGTGATGGAGTGGTGTTGTGATCGGTGATGAGTTGAACCGCAGACTGGCGCGACCCGCAGCGCCCACCCGTCCGCCCTCTAACAGCATGTACGACACACATTCCAATTGTCGCTTGTCTGACGGGCAACCGTTCCATTCTGATTGTTGGGTACAACACGACTCGGGTCCGTGGCGATCGCGTGGCGCTCTCCGTGGCATGTGGCGTGTGGCGCGTGTGGCGTGTGTGCGGGGCGCGGGTGCGGGCGCGGCGCGGCGACTACGGCTGCCCCTACCTGGCCGCACTGCCCGCCCTGCAGAGCTCCCGGGCGCGCTCCTCCGTCAAGGACGACAAGGACGGACACCTGGTGTACTGGCCCGGATATGTCATGGGAGCGAGATGTTCGTGTCCACAACATAACTTTACCATACCCCACCCTACCCCATAGCTACACTATACATGTCACACACAACACGTACACACCACACTCCCACACAGAGACTGCATCAAATTATGCATCGTTTTAACCGAATACACAAACAAAAAATACATCGCACACTAACAATTGACAGTTTATTAAATGTGTAACTTTCTCAGTACATTGAAGCCCCGTTCGTTGCAGACATTCGTGTTCTACGAAGATTTTCCTCGCATTAACTTTATGCTTTTAATTTTTGTATTTTTTTCTTTACTTTTAAAACATCATGAAATTATAACGACTACTTAAAAATTGACGCAGAATGAAAATAATTTACTTCATAATTTTGCACCCCAACTGCTTTTATAATTTTTTTAGAGTTTCTTTTTTCGTAGGATTACGTGCTAATAAATATGTTGTGATGGAGATGTATCCCGGCTCCGTCGCAACGCTGATGATGTGTGCAGTTGATTCATTATGTACTCGGTTACTTTCAGATAAGATCATCGACACTCTCGGTGAGGGCACGTTCGGAAAGGTGGTCGAAGTCAAGGACTTAGAAATGTAAGATATAATTTTCATTTTATTTATTCTAAGGTTTTGAGATTAAGCAAACATACAAGTTAGTGGGCATAAGTCAAACTAAAACCTCCAACCAACCAACCACCAACGCCTTCCTGCCAATTAAAAAGTGTAACAAGATCCTTTATGTCATTTTTATATATTTTTTCTGACAGAACTAAACAAGATAATGCCACCTTTCTTACGGGCCCAAGTATGTCTAAAATGATGAGAATGAGGAAATTAAAAGTATTTCCCCGTTGTGATAGAATGAGTTCGCACTAGCTGTCTGCGACACACATTGTTTTGGCAAGGCGGGCGGCGGCGGCGGCGGGCGGAGCGGCGCTGCGCGGCCGCGCGCTTATTGTTCAAGCTCTATTTTCATTTGTTTACATTACTCAGTCTACCTTCACTAGCCATTGCTACTAAATACCGTTCTTTATATAAGTTTTTTCTCCTATTGAATATTGAATTTGTACCTATTTTACCATCAATTTATTGTAGATATCCCTAATATTGCAGTTTACTGTCATAATTTTTATTAATTTTGTTTTGTCTTACTTTTTCAGGGAGCACAGAATGGCTCTTAAAATAATAAAAAACGTCGAGAAGTACAGAGAGGCTGCAAAGTTAGAGATTAATGTATTAGAAAAGTTGGCAGAAGTCGACCCCGACTGTAAACAGTAAGTACTGAACGCTCGCATTATTTATATGCTCGAAGAAATCGAGATAAACATCCGCCTACTTTGACTGGCTGCGACAAAATAACATAACATTTAAATACGTACAGTACTAAATGTAGGAAATGAAACCGGCAATTTATTATGCATCAAGCGTCTTACGTGCATAATTTATGAAATAACTTCACTTTTTGTCTTCACACTACAATGATTCAATTTTAGATAATTCCAATAAAATCTGGCAACCTGATAGTCAACTACGAGTCATTAATAGCTTTTACAAAAGGGCCTAGTTGAATACTCCGGTTATTAGTTCAGTGTTATTGA
>JAOCNA010000032.1:6359154-6370358 GCA_026546675.1 Papilio helenus | reverse complement strand
TGGTCATTTCTCAGCTATGTTTAACCATTCGTTAGTGTTATTGGTTCGATAAGTTCATGGAATGCGTTTCCGAACTATGTAACTTGAGTTTTACTGAGAGTTGAAACTTTGGTCAATCTATCACTAATAAATCACTAGGTAATCTTATTGATTACTTACTAATGGATGTTTGTTAGAGTTTGTAGTCTAAACGGCTGAACGGATTACGATAAAATTTGGTACAGACTTAGAGGATAATCTGGAAGGACACATAGGCTACTCACTTTTTTTTTAATTCCACTCGGACTGAGTCGCGGGCGAAAGCTAGTGAAATAATAAATGGAAACTTCAGAAACTCAGCATTATTGAAGTAAGATTACAAATCTTTGAATTAATTGCTTTGGGGATTGATTATTTACTGCATTGTAAATGTTCTTTATCTCATCTAAAATAAAAACAGCTTCTTCCCCTTCAAACGTACTACTTTCAGTTATATTCCAAT
Organism: Papilio helenus; assembly: GCA_026546675.1. Taxonomy (NCBI): domain Eukaryota; kingdom Metazoa; phylum Arthropoda; class Insecta; order Lepidoptera; family Papilionidae; genus Papilio; species Papilio helenus. The sequence goes on along the minus strand of JAOCNA010000032.1, from coordinate 6,369,877 downwards.
CTTACTTTGATAATCAACTTAATTAAATTCACATTAGATCAAGAGATTATCTAACAAACATTTTAATGATCTATTTAAAACAAATCGTTACAGAAATAAAATTGTCTGACTAAACCACTATAAAAACTGATTTTTCTACTATAAAATATTTAAACAACACAAAATATTTATCTTTTTACAATATAAGATGCATAATGTCACGTCTAATGTTATATGGAACCCTTTTTAAAGGTATTTATGCAATATTTGTAAATGACAGTTATGCTGTTTGCCGCGTTATTTTGGTTAGGTCGTTGGCATTTGGCACAGGGCAATTTAGGCGGGAAACTTACCAACGACCCGACATTAGCGACTCCTATTTTTGTTATTTCTTTTTATTTCACAGTTTGCAGACAGTTTCATAAAATGAATATCCCTACAACAAAACCATTTACTGTATTCGTAGAAGGCAATATTGGAAGTGGTAAAACAACATTCCTGGAACATTTTAGACGATTTGAAGATATCACGTTGTTAACGGAACCTGTTGAAGAATGGCGAAATCTTCATGGATGGAATCTATTGGTATGATTACATTTAACTAGTTATTACAAGTGGTTATTATACATAACTCGTCTATTTATGTTTTTATTTATGCGATTTTAGGACCTCATGTACAAGGATCCAGCAAAATGGGGTCACGTGGAATATCGTGACCGGAAATTAGTCCGTGACATTTCAACGATGTTTATATTTTTGTCAAAATTAGCACAATTTTTTTAAACCATACCTTTCTTTTGGAACTTAAATGTTATACTACAGCCCGCCAGCCAATGGGAAGAGAGGAAACTTAAAAAATGCTTCAAATTTCTTTAAAAAATCATATCACAAGATGATAATAATTCCTTTTGGAATAAAAAAAGATCAGTTGGCATTGATCTAGAATCTAGAATTTACTCTTGAATTTGTTCTAAAGATGAGATTCGAGAATTTGATTTTCAATTATTTTTTTTAATACTCAGATTAAAATGATAAACTAAGAACAATATACAATCCTTTTTAAATCACACAACGTATTAAACTTGTATAGTATTAATTTTGGTAAATTTTAGTCTTCAAGAAAAATTCCAACGTTCCAAGATTTCTATCCACTGTGCACTAACTGTTGCTCCTTGGGCTACATCTATATAGTGTACGGACAGACGCGCACGTTAAAAACTCTTCCATTGTATTGATTTTGCTCGATTCTGACCGAGGCGGACGGAAAGAAAGCGCCCAAGACAAGCCCGCTCGGTTTATATTCGACACGTATGCGCTTTCATTATTTGTCAGTTTTTGAATTCCCACTGACAAAACATTTGTAAAAAATATATTCTTATAAGAATATTATACATGTGTTTTGACGTAGGCATCTATATCTATAAAGTGGAAAGATTTGTATTTTTGTATGTATTAGAATAACTCGAAAACTACTGGACCGATTTTAAAAATTCTTTCACCATTAAAAAGCTACGTTATTAGTGTGTAACATAGATTGTTTTTACTTCTTTATCTAATTCCACGCGACGAAGTCGGGAGCAACAGCTAGTCATTGATAAATTGGGATAAACGTATGTCAATTTACACTTCTTAAAACATAGATGTTTAGAACACAGTGAACTAAATATTTTTATGATACCGAACGATTTTGAAGTACGTCATAATTGGTTTATTGATTAACTGTACTAATAAATATCTAAGTTGTAATTACAAACTAAAAGAATATCAACGACGGCATACTTTTTAGTTAGCCATACTTTGCAGTTGCAAAGAAGTTGTAATTTGAAAATAAGAATTTTAGGCACTAAATATCTTTAAATAACTAATTAGAAGTAATTTGATTTTTGATCGTATTGCAATAAACAAAACTTGTTCTGTTTCTAATTTTCAACCCAGTTTAGCATCTAAATCGACAATAAAAAATTCGTTGAACCTCCTTCCCCATTGTCTCAGTGTCGACAGTCGACATTTTAAAAAGGGGGGGTAGTGGGTGAGCGAAAGTGGGGCGAACAAAATCAATAGAAGGTGCCCGCGAGGTGGGAGGGGGTGCTAAGTGAGTGAAACAGATCGGCCGGGGGAATGCTTCCTACGCTGGACGTACTTCGGATATTTTTTGTCAATTTCATTATTATAATTGTATTTATATTGCTCTGTTAGCGTTCGGACATCACTATCTGACTAAAGCCTACACAGGCTTTGTTTATGTGAAACAGAACAACGAACAGTTTGTTAAATTTTCTGAACGATTGGACTGTTCAGATAAGACTGTCAGATAACACTGAGCGTGTATAGCGGGCTTAAGAAGTCAGTAAGTACAACATAAACCTCCAATGTAAGTAATCTTACTAATATTATAAATGCCTATGTTTAGATGGATGGATGTTTGTTAGTTTCTAGCCTAAACTGCTGAACGGATCTCGATGAAATTTGGCATAGATGTAGAGCATAGTCTAGAAGAACACATAGGCTACTTGCTTTTGTTTTTTTTTTAATTCCAAACGGACGGATTCGCGGGCGAAAGCTAGTCCTTACTAATATACTAGACTCTGAAACTACTAAATTAAAAAAATGATTACTAACAAAAGCTATGTTTTACATCAACAGGAAGGGTATGGATGACAGGAAAAATACAACAATATATGTAAAGAAGGACAAAAAATTCACGACTATAATGGAATGGCGGAACTCGAACCCTGTACTCTTAACTAAGGCTATTGTCGCTTGGCTGCCCAGTAACAGGATAGTGATGTGTGTCATTCTAAAATTAAAATATGAATATTTAATTAAAACTAAATTAGAGTTCGTATTCCGGCGACTATCAGCGGATTCGGATATCCGAAGCGGGCGGATTATTAACCCGGCATTATCCGGTCGTACGCATTGCTTTAGACTCAATTTCCACTGAGTTAACATTTTTCTGGAAGTCCCTTGTCTCTCCACACTCGGCTACACCTAACTACAAAATGGATGGTTACGATAATTGGAAAAAGGTCTGATCTGTCCCAATTTTATCAATGGTCTAAAAAATTTAACTATTTTCAGTCATTTGGCCGAATAGTGAAACGACATTTAAATTTGCAACAGATTTTGTTTTTGTAACTTTTTCCAGATAATAGCGAACGAAGTACCAAGTAAAAGAAAGTTACGGTTTCGGTGTTAATTCCGTTAAACGTACGTTAAACTTTGGCTGGGCAAAATAAAATAAAAACAATGAGGAAGTATCGGAGAATTCTTTTAAAAATCTTAGAAATCTCACAGTACTTGATTTATCATATAATCACATAGTGAGCATAAAGACGCCAGCTTTTGTAAATGTCATGTCTATTCAGTATTTATCACTAAAAGGCAATCAGTTGAATGCTTTCAAGGGTGAATTCTTTAACACCGGCACAAGTTTAGAAGTAATCGATATTTCTGATAATCAATTAAGTTACTTATTCCCATCGTCATTTAAAATACATCCACGATTACGTGAAATTATCTTAACAAATAATAAGTTTAATTTCTTCCCGTCCGAACTTATTAGCTCCTTGCAATATTTAGAATTAGTCGATTTATCAGGTAATGCTTTGAAAAATATTGATGAATTAGATTTTGCTCGTCTTCCGAAGTTAAGGACAGTTCTCTTGGCGCGAAACGAAATCGAGGGCGTAAGCGAAATGGCCTTCCATAATTCTACTCAAATACAAAATTTAGATCTATCGTTCAACAGAATTGATCGACTTGGAGACAGATTGTTCGAAGGTATAATAAGATTGGAAAAATTAGGCTTAGCTGGGAATTTGTTAAATGAATTACCTGAAAGTATTTTTGATAGATCGCGTTTACATATGCTGGAATCGATTGATTTAAGTAATAACTTATTTGAGCATCCCCCATTAAAAGCACTGCAAAAACAGTATTTCTTTGTATCATCCGTTGATCTTTCTCATAATGAAATTGTGGATATACAAGCGGAGGACAGTGTAATGGTTAATATCAAGAAATTAGATCTTTCTTTCAATCCACTTTCTGAAAAAACTATAAATAATGTTTTAACAGAACCAAAAACTGTAAGAGACTTAAATCTTGCTGGCACTGGAATAAAAATTGTCGGACAACTAGAAACACCATTCTTGCATAGACTGAATTTGTCATTTAACAATATTACTAAATTGACTGAGAAAACCTTTGTCAGGACAACTCTGTTGGAATCTTTAGATCTTTCAAATAACCAAATAGATGACGTCTCCAGATCACTTGCCGTTTCTTGGCCAAAACTGAAAAACTTGCAAAGACTGAATATTTCAAGTAATCCTATTAAGATCATTGTGGATGGCAACTTTGAAGGGCTCACCTCGCTTCGTGTTTTAGACATGAGATATTTGGATAAGTGTACCAAAATAGAAAAGAACGCTTTTAGGTCATTACCTAATCTAGTTGAGCTTAGAGCATATGGTTACCCGCGATTGGGTTACTTTGATGTACAAGGAACATTACAGTTTTTATTTGCTCTAGAGAAGTTAGATGTTGAAGTAAAAGACACTAATATTGGCGCAGATCAGCTTTCATCTGCATTGCACCCACGACTTGAAGTATTAGGAATACGAGGAGATAGATTAAAAACTGTTTCTTCTGGTGTTCTAGCTGGTTTGAAGTCACCTTCCATTGTAGTAAGATTTAGAAACACATCTGTCACAAGTCTTCCACCGGCACTACTTTTCCCCTTACCGAGGTCATCTCAAATAACCATCGATGTAGCCGGCAGCCACTTAACGACATTGCAGCCACAGTTACTGGTAGCACTTGATGACCGGCGTGCGGATCTTTCAATGTTTGGCTTAGACACAAATCCTATTCGATGCGATTGTAATGCAAGGGCATTGCGAAGATGGCTTCCAAACGTAGGGATAGAAGACATAAGGTGTAACGCACCTGGTCATTTATCTGGATTTTTGTTGGTTGAGATTGGTGACGATGAACTTTCCTGCGACACAAGGAAGAGAACAACTAGTGGAACATCGTCATCGAGCAGTACAGCGACTACTGCTTCACCGCGTCTAGTGCACCGAACCTCAGCTGAACCTGATATCATTTGGTCAGTCGCACCATCACATGAACGTGCCAAAGCCCCGGGAGAACCGAAAGGGGCACCTGTTTTATCTTCTACTACCAATGACGATAATTTAATTATAGGAATAGTTGGTGGAGTTGTTGCGTTTATAGCGATTTTGATTGTAGCTATTTGTGTTGTACGCTTGAGAATGACTACCACATCATATAGGGGTGGTCCTTTAGCTAATGGTGGGAGTGCAGGAGGAGCTCCACTGTGGGGTCCAGCTTGGCCTGGTTATGCAGCGACCTTGCCTCCAGCCTCGTTATCTACGGCGACGTTACCTCATAAAGTGCAGTCAGGGCCGGGCTCAGTGCGATACTTAGCACCACCACCTCCGGCACCGTACTTCATCAGCTTGCCACCACACGATGACAAAATTTATCGATAGTGGTTACTTTAGAATTAAAGTGGGACATATTGTTGTAATGGAATGATGTAGTTATCACTTAAATGTACATATATTTAATTAGTGTAAACAAGCCCAAATGTGTAAGTATAACAATGCTTGTATTTTGTGCTCGATATATTAATATTTATTAGATAAGAGCAAATTGCCTGTTATTTATATTTTGATTAATGGATCAAATTGGAAATGTTTTGGATATTTATAATATTTCGGCTAGGTCATGCATATCTAGTCACCTGTGACAGATTAGTAATGTAAAATATTTAAATGGCCATCAGTATGAAATAGCATGTAACCGTACACCGTCCAATAGTACTAAAACAGTTAACATATTTAAAAATAAAGATCTAAATGTTATATAGAAATAAATATTTTTTTAAGAAACGTTAATTTTCTTTTGTTTTCCTGGTATTAAAATAGCCTTTTTCAATAAGATTAATTTAATGAAGATATCTTTCATGTCGTTAACATTAAACCCAGTCCATATAACCTGTATAAGTTTTTCATTTCATAGTTTAAGAAGTGTACTCTTGTTCAACATGTTCTGTGAGGAAAGTTCATATTAAAACGTGCCAGTACTCTAGCAGACAGTACAAACTTTGTCTTTATCTTGACAATTTGTATTTTTATTTTCTAACTTTAGAAGATTATCCTTAGAAATAGCTTGGTGTTTGTAGGTTTTATTTCATGTTTTATTTGTTACTTCTTTTAAAAATAACACCAAATTATGTAAATAGGAACTTTTTGCTTTACTTCACACTAATAAGAAAGGACATTTTGTGATTATAGATAATACAACTGCTATATTTATAAACATTATTTTTAGTAAAAAATCAATTAAAAAAACAAAAATCACATTTTTTTTAAAGAGATTAACAGAGTTCTAGACACATGTCATAATTAAAACTTTTTTTAATGTCTGACAATTAAATAGATATGAAACAACTTTAACTGAAGTTCTTTGTTTACTGAAACAAATATCATGTTGGTGAAGTTGAGTAAACATTTTAAGACCATGGTTGAAATTGTATTCGTGAGTAATGAAATATGTAACATACATGTTCGATGTTTGTACAATGTTGTTTTTAATTTATTGCTTCATATGAAACGAAGGTATCAAAGAGTCGTATTAGATATCTGTGAATTTCAATTGTTACACATATTTCTATCTCTGTCTATATCAAAGAGTCCCAGAGAAAGGACAATAGGTATTGTAATGTAGTAACAATAGTGAAAATGTAGCGTTAGCTATAACTAGACTTATATTGTTGGTTTTTTTCAACAGTTTTGAAACGAAAACTTCTCGATTTTCTCACATTGTCTTGTACAGTCCTGTACAGTTTTTCAAAGTTCAGTTTGAAAATGAATTTTATATTGTTTTGTAGGCAAGTATTGCAGTTGACTTAGAGGTTGTATTTTGTTTAAACGTATCTCATTAAATATAGTTCGTATATCTGACTGTACGTACAGCATTGTAACACCGTTTTAATAATCAATTTTGCTGGCAGTAACATAATTAACAAATCCGGACAGGTGTAATTCATTAATATGTATTTTACAAACCTCTGCGAATAATTCGCATCGATCTTTAATCCCTTTTTTCTTTTCCTGTGAATTTATTTTTTAAGTCTTATAATTAAAATGAAATAGACTTCAATTCCGATCTTCCTACAAAGTTATTTTTACATTTAAATTACTACTATACCGTTACTTTCTACATTTATTACTCTAGGATTTGATTCTTGTTTAATTTTTGTAGATCTATTAGCCATCCAAACTCCATTCATTTCTTTCTCGAACCTACACTAAACTAGAAGGCGACAAAAACACGTCTTTGGTGCTAAGAGATCGCAATTTATGGACATTTGCATTAAAATAGGATCAACTAATAAAGAAAGTTTTTTTCATGTATTTTATCTGGTATATTGGCATGAAATATTTTTATGTTCCCAAGGTTATTTGTTTGTGATTATCATTTTAATGCGGCGAACCCCGCGTATAATAAAAATGGATGAAATTTACATTTTTTCTTTTGAAGGTCCCAGTGGATAACAATGACAGAAAATTAATTTATTTCATCATAATGAAGAATTTGAAACAAAAGATTTTTTTTTTCAAACATAAAGCTCGCGTTGGACGAAAAACTATATATTTTTTTTAACATCGACTACACTATTGTGTTATAAAACTAGAAATTATTTTTGAAAAATTTACTTCAAAGTAATTGCCAAAATAAAAAATATGTATCGTTTAGATACTTTTTAATAATCAGAGTTGGTTTCGAAAGACCATAACGAAATATTTATTTACCTTAGTAATTTGATTGTACTAAAATAAATCGAAACGCCAATAGCCGAATGGTACGGACTACCAATATTGCGGTCGAGGGTTCGAATCCCGCCATTCAACTATTGTCGTGAACCATATACTAGCACAAGCCTACAGCTTAGTTGGAGTGGTTAAAGGAAATATTAGTAAATTAACAAAAATCTTCTAATAATGTTAAAAAAAAATCACAGTAGAAATAAAAAAATCCATAGACATTGGTGTAATTTTATGTCTGGTTTACATTTGGACAGTAATGCAGGCCTGGAATGGATTGTACTCACTGGCGCCAATTACTATTTTGATTATGCCAGCTGTAAGCCAACTGACTGTAAGCGCTATTGGTCTACATTACTAAAATAAGGCTTTTAGTAAAGTTACGTTCAGCAATAAATAATAGTTGGTAGTTGTATAAAACGTAACATTTAAAACTAGGCGAGTGCCAGACGGGTTTGTGAGCAATTAACGTTCCGGCCATTTCGTGAGGGCTACAGTACACTCCGGGTCAAAGCTTTGTGGCCGTGTCACAATGTTTCGTTACACTCGCTACAGTAATTACACCGTTGGTTTTTTTGCATGTTAAAATTTATACGTTCACGTAATGTTTTAGTTCTAATTAGTAAAGTTTAGTTTGCTTTATTTGTAGTTCTTAAACGTAGAAAGCGTGCAATTAGAGTTAAGTAGTGCAACAGGTAACTTCGCTAATGTATAAGTAAACTATTAAGCTGCGAGCAACTTTATTGTCAAAGGAGTTTACTGCGACCCAGTTTTTGCTTGCTTTAAGATTTATATTTTTTAATGAAAGTTCTTCGTGCCGTGAAAACGTAACCGTTAAGATTTATTATCCAGCACCCTTTACCGTAGGTTTACACTGCCGACGTAAATATCGCTTTAATTGTTTTTGAAGAATACCTTCATTTGTGTCTTCCCTAAGTCAAATAGCGTTCAGATAATCAGCAAAACAAAGCTAGTCCTTGAATTAATAATTGTTCATATATATGTGAAGAATCACTACAATATAATTCTTTGTTCTAGAAAGTGTCGCGAAGAACCCAAGAGTAATTAAGCTTAAACGCCATAATTCAAATGAAGTTAGAAAAGATTCCGACCAAAGAATTAAGGACAAAGGCCTTTTCGGCCGGTTTACATAATAAAACAATGAGATAGGGCGGATGGGGGGTGAGGAATGGGGGTTAGGGGAGGTGATCTTCCGCTACGACGCAACACTTTCTCATAGTTTCACACGAAGGGAGAACATTGTTAGAGTACTAGGAGTATTGCTATTATTTGAAGGTTGAGACAGAACAGTACCGTATTAACATTTATACTGAATACAGTAGGACAATAGTCTATGGATTTGCTATCTGCCTTCGTGTGAAATTAGCTTTATACGTTATTTGACGTGAATAATGTGAATAATTCGCGTTAAAGCGACTCTAACCGCGAAATTTTAATAATGAATTAAAACATCCTTTCAAAATGTAAATTTTTAATTAGTACGCCGATGCGGCGGTTCCCCTCAGGCGAAGTACACGCTTGTGTTTACTATCATTTCACAATATATTTACTCAGTTTTTAAATGTTTCTTATCGCGATAATGTTCCAATACATTGACAAGTTTAATCTTACTTCTTAGTAATATTATAAAAGCGAAAGTTTGGATGGATGGATATTTGTTAGAGTTTGTAGCCTAAACGGCTGAACGGATTTCTACGAAATTCAGTATAGATGTAGACCATAGTCTGGAAGAACACATAGGCCCGGAAATAGTTACTGTTCCCGTGGGATTCATTAATTTTGTTTTTAATGTTTACTCGATAATTCTGCAACGGTTCAACATATCTTATTGAAATTAGGGACAGATATAAAACAAAGCCTGGAGTACACATGGGATAGAGTTCATCCCAGAAAAATGTCCGGTTCTTGAGGGACACGTAGTTTTAGCTATTTACATATGTTTTCTAATAACACGCGGACGAAGTCGCAGGCAACAACTAGTATTTAATACGGACCCTAATTCAGAATCTTTCTAATATTACGAATGTGAAAGTTTAGATGGATGGATGTTTGTTACTACGTATCTCTAAAACGGCTGAAAGGATCTCGATGAATTCGGGCATAGATATAAGTAAATAAGTATGGAACAGTCTGAAAGAACATATACGCTACTTACTAAGTTATTTTAATTTTGCAGACGAATTTGTAGGCAAAAACTAGTTAACTAAACACGTAAAAATCAAATCTACTACATATTTTGGGAATCGAATCACAACACCTAATAAATGGGGTTTCCCCGAAACAAGTAAAATTTTAAATTACTAGTAATATTTAAGTTGTTTTAAAAACAACCTCTAATTTTAAACAGCTCTATCTAAATTCAAATCATTTCAAAGCACTTCCTAAAATTAAATAAGATCAACAATTCATGTTAGTAAATTAAGTAATTTAGAAAATCGTTTATTTTTAAATGAGGATAATGAGAGAATTATCATCGAAGCGTTGCTGTGTAATCTTCTGTGAGAACTGGCTAAATTACAAATGTATAGAAAACACGTTGAATGAACGGAAGAAACAATTGAATAAATTATACCACTCAATTACAACTACCATAAGTGTAGTAACGTTTTTAAAATAGTTATTATAGTATTAGAGTTTACGGTTGTTTGTAACGTTGATTTTAGATAAAAAGCTATACAAATTTAAACACGATTGCCTCTATGTATTAGATGTAATTCAATATATCATACTTATTTACTTACTGCGTTGGCGCAGTGACCCAAAGTCTTGGCCTCCACCACGAGAGAGCGCCAGTGTCGTCTGTCAGTCGATCGGCTCTAGCTCATATCATAATTTGAACAAAATGTTGGAGTTTAATCAAG
>JAOCNA010000032.1:6128802-6146610 GCA_026546675.1 Papilio helenus | reverse complement strand
AAGAATTTTTAAAATCGGCTCAGTAGTTTTTGAGTTATTTCAATACATACAAAAATACAAATCTTTCCTCTTTATAACATTAGTATAGATATATATATAGGTATAGATATAGATGTAAAATATTTCTCACCAAAGATGGTTATCTAAAATTGTGTATATTGATTGTTTTTACTTACGTTACAACTTGTTATTTACATTATTTTATACAGTTCGATTGAAAAACTTCAGCCTGGTAAACTTCATACTCAATGCCAGACAATTATTAACAAGAATAAAAAATCGAGGTTGCCAACAATAAAAAGAAAACGAAAAAGTACAATTTTTGCAGAACTCATCCTAATTTGACAGGTACCGTGACCTAGTTTGTCGGCAATTGATTTCGTAAGTGACAACATTAACAATCACTTTAATGCTGCTTGAAGTTCAATATCAGGTCACGGGCTTTGAATTAAATTAGAATAGTTCATTATTTTAAGTGGATTTATAGATTTTGAGTTGTTTTTTAATAATTGGCATGAAAGATTAAGCTGAATCTAATGGCCGAGACGAAATAATTGTCATTCTTTGACGGCCTTCTGAAACGGATGTAGTCAATTTAAGAAGGTAGTTAATTTACAATCAAATATTACTAAATGGATTCGTTTACGCCATGTTAAGATATAACAATAATCATGTTATTTTTTATCTTTTTATAATCTAAGAATATTGGTTTTGTCAATTGTTCTGAGATACTAATGATATTTACAAAAATTGAATTCTAAATAATCTTGCAGCTTCATTGTGGAAAAACACTTACTGTGTTACCAGCTTATAAAATGTTAAATTTCATAGAAATCAATTTACAAGGAAAAACCCAAAGAAAGTAGAAAATAAAAGGTGATCTAGATAATCTTTTTGTAGCAGTGTAAAACTAACACTTCACGCTTCATTGGATATATTTTCCCTCGTCCGTCATTATCTAACCTCAAAATTCGTAAGGTCAATAACTAAACTACTTTCCAATGAGTAATTGTAAAACGCCTTTCACAAGGTAATTGTTCTGGTACTCTCGTTTTTGCTATCCGACATTGTTCAATAAACGTAAAAAGAAACTGATTCCGTCGATTCTAATGCGGTAACAAGGAATTTTACTTTGGAATATCAGCAAATTTAATACTTTCGCCTTTACATTTCGTTGTTTAGCTAATGTGGAAATAAGGACTTCATAAATATTTTTAATTAAACTTAAACTAAAGTGTCTAAAGAACTAAAGAAATAAAACCTACGAACTTAAGCCTACTAATGTTTAAATAGACTTAGCTGATCAAATAAGTTGCAACGATTCTACAAAAACTCATATCTCCTTTTGATACTACATAATATTCATAAGTCACATAATTGTATCGTTAAAACGAGGCAAAACTAATCAATCAAATGGCGCACGATACGCATAGAGTTGCGTGTTTCGTTCCACGCAGTCGACGCGGACGTATCAAAAACTATCGGAACCGGATACAAGTATTACATAAATACCAAAAATTCAGAATTCAAGTGTGTGTCAATTAAATGCAACAGGGACGTGTTACGTGTTTTTATTGCATTTCAATAAACCGTGTTACGAAATGTAATAAAATTCTACAATTGGTTACGTCGTATAGATCTATTTCTGGTATTTACAAGATTTATTGTTTAATAAAAAAGACAGACAGACCAAAAAGAACCCTTATGTAAGCTAATTATTATGATACGATTTAGGATTACTGAACTAACAGCATCGTAAAATATTATCACAAAAAGCGAGATATTTCTAAAGAGACATAATGAATGTGTGAAACTCAGAAATTTAGCAGATAAGATAGCCTTTTCTTTATTACTGCATGTTCATTAAAAATTAACTAACAATTGTTAAACATTTACCACGATTTTTAGTACCTACATATAGAACACATTCGTGTTATTAAACTAACAAAAAAGAACATACGCAAATAGAGCAAATATTGGGCCTCGAATTACGCAATCATATTCGTAACAGGCGAAAGCAATGTATCCGCCTCCACAATTATGATGCTTTCGTATCATTATTTACCAATTTAAATTGTAATTTGTAAGCAACAATACTGAGACATTTAGTTGAAAGTGAACGTTACCACGAGGAACTGCACGGCTTGATATTTATCTGACATGCTTTAGCAATTTCGTCGTTGTTGTATGCAAACTTTTCCCACGTGTTTGACAATTTAAAATTGGACTTCTAACTCTATCCTTAAAGTTAATGGACTTGGATGTATGCAAAACTTACAAACAAATGAAAGTAAGACCACTGGTAACAGTGTGCTCCACAAATAATGTTCAAATAATCAAATTTCAGGTAGGTTACAGGTTAGGTTACTCGTATTATGTGTGAAGAACACAGTCCAGGTTTTATAAAAATCTATTTATATACAACAAATTAATCTTTATGCGTGTGTTTTTAACGATATTACAGACCTATAAAAGGTCCATACTTAAATCGTCAATCTAGCGGTTTGAATTACGCCTTTCTATGTCGTTATCCATATCCTAGCACTAGAATTAAGCTAATCCGGAATAGTTAACAAAGTATTTGTAATGTACGTCATCATCTCACGAGCAGTATTAACGAGATGATGGTATGTATAAAAAATGTGCAATTCTAATGATTGTCTCAGGTCGATGTCTTGCGCGAACTCGCACGCATCTGCACGGCGTATCCGCGGAAAGTAAAAGCGAACGCTATACAGAGTCAATGCACTGATCTAACGTAAACATTATTGCTTGTATAAATTACAAAGTGATGAAGTAAATGAATGTGATTTAATTCATACACAGACAAATTTAGACAATAATTAGATAGCTGAAAAGTGTGTTGCGAATGGATTCTTCCACATTTGACCAACGAACGCCGACGACTTTAGATTTTAAGTATTTAAACTTATTAAGCATACGTTTGGCTAAGATCATATGTAATAGTGGATTTGAACCGAAAATTGATCTTCAGGTGTAATGAACCTGATCCATTGGGGTTCAGTAAGGTGTATTACTAGTACAGTTGTGTTATCTGTGGTATTACTAATACACAAAAAAGCCAAATTCCAGTGTCGGAATTTTCGATTCAGATTGAACTGACATTTATGGTAAGTAAGTATACTTTGTAATAACTTACATGATTGTCGATGGTCTGCTCTGGTGAAGCAATCTGCCTGCCGCGGACGATGGCAACGAGCAGCACTTGTAACACCACCAATCTCCATCGGCACATGGTCGCGAGGGAACCTATCACGATGTCTTTGCTACGGCACTATTTATTTGTCCGTCATCCCGCGACTGCCGCGGTCACTATAGTTGAATTCGTCAGCCAGCTGATGGCATTTCGCAAACTGCCGGCCGACTAGCGGCCGCGGCCGAGCGGTATCTGCCTCGTAGCGAAGACTTCGGCCACCACCACACACTTTCACTACAAAAAAAAACCTATACGGATCCCTCCAGCCCCACTACAAAGTAAATGTCGCAACACTTACATCGTCGTTGATACATTATCAATCTAATAATGGTTTTATGTTGAACGGTATAATACTATAGGATTCTTCTTTTGTGTCTCTCTTGAGCCTGTGCTTCTTCTGTTTCTGATAAAAAAAACACTTTTTTTTCTTAATTGTTTTACATATTTTGGCGTTAGTTTGTTCGATTTTGCATATTCAATTAATAAAGCATAGATACAAAACATGCTTTATGATGTAACTGAATGCTAAAACAGTGTGCATGTGTAGAGGATATTAATCTTTTCTAATTGCGCTTCTTGTTGATTTTCAAACAATATTCTTTTATCATACCAATTACGAATTGATAAATAATTACTTTTTACTTCTATTTGTTACGAGACTTTTTTGATTAACTTATCTTTTAACTGCCACCATTGATATTTAGTAGTTTCATTTTCGTTTCATCGAGATCCGTTCAGCCGTGTATCCTAGAAACTCTAACAAACATCCATCCATCCAAACTTTCTCATTTATAATATTAGTAAGAAGTAAGATATGAAACATGCAAAGGACAGTGGAAGCGAACGTATCTGGAAATCACCGGATTCTCCATACTGATAAAACGAAAGTGAAATCATGAGAGCGCCGTGCAACGTTTCCGCAAGTCTCGACGCCCGTTCGGCCTGACATGTAATGGTGCCGTTTATTATCAACTTCCAACATCGTTATGATGGGATGAATCTTTCGTAACTACATCCGTTTCCATTTTTTGTATCGCAAATAAGTTATAATCTGTTAGCATATTTTTAATACATGCAAAGAAAATAGCTAACACAAAACTGCAAGTGCCTACAACTCCTTATTTCCGCGTATATCTTACTATGCATATCTGAATATTATTATTATTACTGTAAAACTTCTGTAACAAGTCTGAACGTGTACTTTCGCTTTCCCATTAGGTCAGTTCATTCCGTCACTCACATTGAGATGCATTCGTGTAGCAAATGCTTTAGATGCATGTTTAAATATTGAAATTAGGTCGCCAAGATTTAACAATATTCTGTATTTTTAAGTCTTGGCGATGAAGTTATTGGGTCGCAAGGTCTTACGTCTATACGTTCTTGTTTCGATCCATCGCCAAAAGTAAACTAGTTTATACAATTTAAGCGCCTGGTACATTTTTCCATCTTTTCATCACAAACAAGTTTTAGCTTTTTTATTTCTTAACTGTGTGGGCAGTGGTTACTGACATGCTTCTGTTTCGTTGGATTTCTATTCATAGCTTCTGTGCTTAATTGTTATCATTATATTAATATTAGAACTTCCCTCTAATACCTAGCATACAAGAGTACCCACTGCCTGCATTTGAAGCACATTAATGCGCAGGTACATGGGCCCAAACAGTAACCCTAGTTGTGCAATGATTCCGTCAATAAGAAAAACTAGCCACATTTTCATAAAACCTACTCGTATATTTTCACCATCACAGCAGGAAGAGTAAAAAACTATTTCTACATATAACTGTTAATCGTGACTAACGGTGCTTTACAACAGAGCGTAACGGTATAGTGGTTCCGGTTTATTTTTTTATCTACAACCTAGAACAGTCGTCTTCTCTAGTGAATTAATATCATATGATAAGCTAACATATTTTAACATCAAGTAGTATGGAGCATTTTCTTTTAGTTTTATTACGTACTTCAATATTTACTATGCAAACAATTATTGTAATGGACTGAGCATATAATACTTCAGAGAGGAACTTCTATCTAATCCGCATTGAGTTCACCACAACGAATTTAATACTAATACTATCAGCGTTACCTACAAACATGATAGTTTCAATAATGCTGCATGAATGGAATGGGAATAAAAAATTAAAAACGCACATATTTTAAAAGAAATTTATTTGTAAAAATATATGTTATAAAAAATGAAATAAATACCTTATTATTCAACTTACCTGCAGCTGAAAGTTACTTGGCAATCAAGTGAGACTCCCGTCACCACGATACCATCATGAAAATAAAATTGAAAAAATATTAGAACAAACAAAACGAAAACAAGAAAAAAACATTTGGAAATGTAAAGATTGCAAATAAATGTATGATCTTATTCATTTATTTACTTATTAGCTTTTGCACGCGACCCTGTCCGCGTTGTATTAAAACATGTAGAATGTGTTATTCTTGCAGATAATATTCAACGTCTGTACCGAATTTTTCAAGATCTGTTGAATAAGAGATAACTTTCATATATCCATGTACTAATTGGATCAAAATTGATACATTTGAACGTTCAAAAAATAATACCAGTGAATAAAAAATTGATTGAAAATGCAATTAATGGTTTCTTACTATTAACATATTCTAATACTGGCAACATTGAATACAGGAAAATTTGAAACTTTTCAGGTCAATATTCGTTTCCCCAATTAATTCTTTAATCTAGGAAGGAAATAGTGAATATGTACACCGTCAACGCATCAAAGTGTCTCGGAATTTAAGAAAGATCAAAACAATCTTAGCTGAAAATTCTATCTGTTTATTTAGTACTAGCTGTTGCTCGCGACTTCGTCTGCGTTACGTAGCTTTTTAATGGTGCAAGAATCGATATCCGCCCCGTAGTTTTGAGTTATTTCAATACACACAAAAATCAAATCTTTTCTCTTTATAATATTAGATGTCAACATTTTTTGTAGATATGACAATTAGGATGACAGTGATATAACAAAACAAACTACATTGCTCGAGTTCACTCGATGTTCGTGCCATGCGTGAACGATACCAATAAGATAAATTAATTAATCTAGTACCTAACCTCTCTTGGTTACTATACAATAAAAATATAATAGTACCGGTACCAAAAATACAGCTTACCCCAACACATATGCATAATGAAACATGGACAACCAACACCAACTCCGTAAAACACCAATTTCTATGAATTTAGTATTAATGTTTCATGTATTTAATAACAAAATTATGATGCAAAGCATTATTAACCTTATGTTTAAACTCAAAAATTATGAATTTGAAAAATTAGTGAAAGTAAAAATATGTTCATAGTGTAAGCGTCTACGTCTTCTACCAGCAAACTTGTACGCTAAGTTTTGGAATTGCTAGTGTATTACAATGTTACTACTTTAACTGTATACCTATTGTGTACTACTGTATTTAGGTAAGAACATTTAGCGATTCGCAATTCGGTTGCCCTGAATCTTAAGCTTCAAATATGGAGGCAGCCCCACTTTCGTGTACCGTAACGCATTTGTAGACATAAAATAAATTACCTATGTACTTACTATTCAGTCTGCCAGCAACGATTCCTTGATACAACCTATTTTATTGTGAAAGTAACATCGGAATGATACATTTTAATAGTACCAAGTTGTAGGAATAAAATCAACGTAAACTCTGTGAAATTGTATTCTATTTTTATAGCAAGGGTTTTAACGAGCCGTTTGGATAGGAAAAGTAGGTAAATAAGAAACTCTATTACATTTAAGAAGCCCAAGTGACTAACCAACGGTAATTTGAAAAAAATGTGACTTCTGTGTTACAAATAAGCGTTGAGAATACTTCTCGTTTGTAGATGGTAATTTTTTATTTTAAATGGACGTATTTGAGAAATAAAACCTATGAAATGCATAACAAGAATCCTAATCTTCCGTTTTTTATTTACACTAGCCCAATAAACCGTAAGGACGCACGAAACACAGCTACATTTTCCAATCAAGCTCAAATTTCATAGTTCCGCCTGAATGGAAATGGCAATTTAACATGGAAGTCACAATTTTTACTTATATCTCGTTTCAGGAAGGATATACACTATACTTAACTTCATTTAAAAAAAAAACTGCATCACGACAAAACATGCAGCAAAAAAAAAATAAAATAAAAAGGTATATGTACAAATCTAAAGAAACAACCCTACAACTTTTGTATTAAATTTTTATTTATACATTTAATTATCCTATAAGTCATAACTGGACTATACCTAAAAATTTCAAATAACATCTATTTGAGAACTTAATACTGAATAAGTCAGAAATTAAAAGTAATCATGATCCATTTCTTATTAATTCAACTTAATGTTCATTTTATTCACCTAGCATCGTTAAAGGGACTTAAGTCATTACATATCAATATCCTATATTGTACTTATCTGTATAAAATGTTTTCACAAACTATGTAGAACCTTAAAAATATGTCACGTCGAGTACCTAAAGTACAATAAATAGAAGACCAAATTACATGAGTACATATTCTATAAATAATCTATTCATATTTGTCTAAGGGTTTCCTGAGGGCTTCTCCTAGGCGGTCTCGAGTAGACCAGAGTAGTAACTAGTGCTCCGGAGCGCCTGCCTACACTAGCCGACACGGAATACTGCTCTACTAGTGTACTTAGCACCAAACCTAGAGATTGAGAAAAATTTATCAGTCATTTACCAAATTAATATAACATCTCCATAGCATTAATCAACTACCAAGTACAAGTAATCGTCTTCCTAAAAAGGCTCCTAATTAAAATTAATGCTATGTAGTAGACAACCTAAAATTAACTAAGTAATCAGTACTGTAAACAAAAGTAACATGTATGAGTCAACCCTTTTATAAATTGTGCTCTAATAAGTGCAATGTATATTTCCCTATAAAAAGGTTGGTGAGTGAATGTATGTTTATGTATATTTATGATATTATAATGTATACTTACATGTTTTAGTAGCGGCCACCTCTCCCTTGTCCCCCGCCATAGTTCCCCCCGCTGCCATAACCTCCCCCACCACCCCCTTGGTTCATATTGTATGGTGCAGCTCTGTTGTTGCTATACTGCTGATTCCTGGTGGGGCCACCACTGTAGCTCTGTTGGCCATAGTTGCCAAAATCTTGGTTGCCACCCCAACCACCACCACCACCTCTTTGGTTACCACCACCATATCCACCACTCCCCTGACTACCTCCCCAACCTCCCTGGTTGTTATCCCATGGATTGGAATTGTTCCAACCGCCTCCCTGGTTTCCTCCATAACCACCTCCTGTACATAAAATTAAAAACCTTATTTGGTTAACAAAATTTTAAACACACAAATCAATGATAATAATCATACCAGAATTACCCCAGTTATCATTTCTTCTCTGTCCTTGTCTACCACCACCGCCGCCGCGCTGGTCAGAGCCATCTTTAGGCAACGCTTTTTTAACATCTAATTGTTTACCATTAATTTTATGTGGGGCATTCACTATAACAAACATAAACAGCTATATTTAATTTGAAAAAAAAAAAAAAAAAGAATTAACAATATTTATTTCAGTTAAAAATAAAAATGTTTATTGATTTGCGTACCAGATCTAACCTGTAATACAGTAGCCTGGTATAGCTTTAATCAACAATTTAATCTCCACAGTTAGAGAAGCCAAACCTGGACATAGGTATTCCATTTTGGGGCAAAACTGTGGCATTGTTGGTTTTTAACCATAAATTGAACACAATTGATAAAAATTAACTTACAGCAAACTTTGTCAACTGGGTCATAGTCATCAAATTCAACAAAGCCAAAACCACGCTTCTTTCCAGTAGCTTTATCAGTGACGATGCTAACATTCTGTACATTTCCATAATTAGAGAAATATTCCCGCATTTGATCTTCAGTATGGTCATCTTTAATACCGCCGATAAAAAGTTTTCTCACTGTTGCGCCTGCCTCGGGATTTTTGATATCCTGCCTAGCTACGGCACGTTTTGTTTCCACCACTCTAAAATAAAACATATTATTGTAAAAAAAAAAACAATTCGCAGATTGGTAAACACGTTGTAATAAAAATTTAGGTCATGTCGACCCCACAGAAAATGCCACGTGTATGGTTCAACGAAACATTCACCAAGCAGGGTCTTTTAGTTTATGCAGTGTAAAACGATACGAAAGAAACTATTTAAACTTTCATATAGCTGGACTGCAACATATCAAGATTAAAAGAAAATATGAATAGCTTACCGTGAATCAATTGTATGTGGCCTATTGTTCTGCGCATCGTCAACCATGTGGGCTTTGGAGTAAGTAATAAAGCCGAAACCACGAGATCTCTTGGTTTTCGTGTCTTTCATTACGACTACGTCCACAATTTCTATATTGAAAGATTCGGACCGCAATTCATCTTCTTTCGCTAATTGATTATCATACTCAACATAGTCTTGAAATGAAAAGGTGGAATCAAAAAAATAATCATAAGCGTCCTCATTAACAAAAAATGTTTCTTCTTCAAATGTTTGATCACCGAGATTAGAATAGATTCCTTTCAAGGCTTTTTTGAAACAATTGATAATTGTCTGACTACTTACTTCTTCCCAAGCAATTAAAAGATATAATATTGCTTGATAGAGATTGATTGGAGAAAGCTGTTGATTGCATTTAACTTGGAGCCAATAGTGATTGACTAATTTAGCCTTGTACTTTGACTTCATACTCCAAATGATTCCTTGATCTAGGGGTTGAGACAAGCTAAAGCTGCCTGCATGGTAACTTTAGTTGTATCAGACATCAAAACAATACTTAAATGCTGTTGTTCCAGCCAGACAAAAAGAAAACCTATAACGATCGCAACAATAATATAACTTAACAAAATGAACATATTATTTTCCGTCTATGGTAGAAAGATCTTGGCGGAATTTTTGCAATAAGTTTTGAAATTTTAGCTTTTGTTCTAGTTTCTGCATAAAATTTTGCCAATTTGGCTGGTTTCGCTGCTCTGTGGAGTTAAGTAGCTGTAGCAATTGGCTATAATCTTGATTTGCCAAAAGCTTTTGTTCTTGGCTCAAATATATATTATGTTGCCCCTCTACTGAGCTTAAATGCTCTATTTTAATTTGCGTTTTAAACCAGTTTATTAATTTTGCTTCCAAATGATTTGCTTGCTTTGTATTTTTAGCCAAATTAACTTTAAAGAGCTTTTCTAAATCTTGCTGGCTGGGCAAATTATCTGGATTATAGTTGGCTAATTCTTGTAAATAACTAGAGAATCTATTATCTGCGCCAAAAGCACGGTTAACATAAGAGGTCAGGAAAGCAAGCTCGTCGTGAAACGATTTACCTATATCGCCCTGTTGTTCTATGGTATGTAAGCTAGCCAAAATAGAGAGCTGCGCCATAATATTTGTTTGTTGCTTGGTGGCTAAACTAAGCTTGGCTAAATCTGCTAAATCATTTGCCGATAAATTAGAGTTTTTGGGAGAATTCTCTAATTGATTCGTGATTTGCCCTATTTGCTGCTCTAATTGTGCGACTTGCTTATCATTTTCACTTTTCAGAAGCTTTATTTGTTTTTCTAAACCCGCTATTTGCGCAGAAAAATTATTCTTACCATGCTCAAACTGTTTTTTAGGAAGGAAAAAAACTAATAAAAAAATGCCTGTGATAGCTATAAATGCCATTGATATAGCTATCTTTTTCCTGTGTTTAGTAGCTTGAGCCATGTTTTCCTCTATCCTCTTAATAATATATAGTATATTATAATATTTAGCAAAGCTTACAAAGTTTCAATTAACCCTAGCAAGCTTTCTTCATTTGGCTCTGGGCTTATATAAATGTGCTTTTTAGCTGGCAAAGCTTGCGCGATCCTCTGTGATAAACATAATATTTTTACATTTTTGTCTAAAGCTTCCTGCACTCCGCTTAGTAATTGGGCGGCATATAAGGAAGTTAATAAAATCACATCGATCTTAGTTTTAAAATTTTTTAATAGCTTCAGGTTCGGCACATTAGGCAAAGTATCATAGAGCTCTAAAATTACGTGCGGTTCATTTGCCAAATAATTACTTATATGCATAGTGCGGCGCCTGCCGCAAATATAAAGGCTATTTCCTGATAAATCTGGCGCCGCATCTAATAAAGCTTGCGCATCTTTATAGAGATGAGCTTTTTGTTTCAAACCATAGCGCAAAGCGGCTTTAGATGTGTGCTCGCCCACGCAATATAATTGTGCTTTTTGCAACAAAGGCAAATATATTTTTGGTAAAAAATAAAAAGCAGCTGAGCTGGTGGCAATAAGATTATCATAGGTAAATATAGGCGCTGCGGGCGGGGTCAAAGCTTGCAATTTCGTTAGAGGCAAGATGGAGAGTTTAAAATTTCCTAGCTTTGAGGCTGTGGCTAAAGCTCCTGGCAAAGGGCGTGTGATTAAAATATGCCACATATCAATCCCAGCTGGCAAAAAACCCGGGCCCTGCTTGCTCGCGCAAATGGCTGGCAGCTAAGCGGCCTAATTCTTGCGATTGTTTTATTTTGTCTGATACATTTAGGCTTATGCTATGTTTATATTCATAATATTCTGTGCCATCACTACGTAAAATACTACCATAAAATAATAGCTTATCGCCTATGCATCTAGCATAAGCGCAAATTGGTGTGCGGCAGCTTCCATCTAGATATTGCAAAAACGCGCGTTCTGCACTAACTTCAAGCTGCGTAGTTATATCATTTATAGCTGCCACTATTTCCAATATATTCACATCATAAGACCGCGCCTCTAAACAAATACATCCTTGCGCAGGAGCAGGTGGGAAAAAAACGGGATCCATAATCTGTGTGATAACATCTTCTAAATGCAAGCGCTCTATACCAGCGAGCGCTAGAAAAGTGCCATCAATATCACCTTTTTTCACGCGTTCTATCCTAGTTTCTACATTGCCGCGCAGCAATACTATATTAATATCAGGCCGGTGTTTTTTTATCAAAGCTTGGCGCCTTAAAGAAGAAGTACCCAAAACAGCGCCCGCAGGCAATTCCATAAAAGGGATGTTGTTTTTTGAAACAAAGCAATCTTCTATCGAACCGCGCCGAACATAAGAAGCTAGGCATAATTTATCTGGCAATATACTGGGCATATCTTTTGCCGAATGCACGGCTATATCTATTTTTCTACCCAACAAAGCATTTTCTATTTCTTCAGTAAATAAACCTTTGCCCCCCAAGAGCGACAGAGAACGATTTAAAATTCTGTCGCCCTTCGTGCTCATGGCTTCTATTTTTATCAGATCTTCTTGGAAACCCCATTTTTCTTGTAGCTTTGCTTTCACTTCAAAAGCCATAGTTAGGGCTAAATTGCTACTTCGCGCACCAATTTTGATTAATCTTTGTTGCATTTTTTTTCCATAAAATAATATTTATACTATATTATATTCTAAAACTAATATCAAAAGAAGCTTATGAAGGTTTTAGCTATAGAAACTAGCTGCGATGAAACAGCTGCTGCCATTGTTGAGAGTGATGAACAAAATCGCGGGTCTATTTTAGCTAATATCGTTTGGAGCCAAATAGAACAACACCAAGATTTTGGCGGTGTGGTGCCAGAAATAGCTGCCAGGGCACATGTAGAAAAGCTTGATTACATCATAAAAGAAGCTTTAGCTAAGGCAAAGCTAAGCTTCGCCTCTATAGATGGGGTAGCTGTGAGCGTTGGGCCAGGGCTGATTGGCGGTTTGATGGTGGGGCTGATAAGCGCCAAAGCTATTTGCCTTGCTTTAAATAAACCCTTATTAGCCATAAATCATTTAGAGGCCCATGCTTTAACAGCCCGGCTAACAGATTGGGTGGCCTATCCTTATTTGCTTTTATTAGTCTCGGGCGGACATACGCAGCTTTTAATTGTAGAAGAGTTAGGTAAATACCAACGTTTAGGCTCTACTATTGATGATGCTTTGGGCGAAACTTTCGATAAATTAGCAAAATTACTCGAACTTGGCTATCCTGGCGGTCCTGCTATAGAAAAATATGGCTTGAAGGGCGATGCGCAAAAATATAAATTTCCGCATCCCTTAAAAGGGCAAGATCATTATAATTTTTCTTTTTCAGGCCTTAAAAACGCTTTGCGGCTTTGTATTGAAAGACTTAAAGAAAATAACGAACTTAACGAGCAAGCCATTGCAGATATTTGCGCTTCCTTTCAATTTACTATTGGCGATATTTTACGCGATCGCGTTAGCCGTGCTATGGATTTATGTAAAACTATTTTTCGCACCTCTTCACCTTGCCTAGTGGTAGCGGGCGGGGTTGCTGCCAATCAATATATCAAACAAATTTTAACAAATTTAGCTCAGCAAGAAAATTTTGAAATTGTAATACCGACCCCTTCTTTATGCACGGATAACGCCGCAATGGTAGCTTGGGCTGGTTGTGAATATTTAAAAGCTGGCATTATATCTGATTTGGATGTTGCTGCCAGAGCAAGATGGCCTTTAGATAAAAATTCTATACCTCTCTTAGGATCCGGGAAAAAAGGAGCAAAAGCCTAGATGCATAGTAGCTTGAGGGCAAATTATTTGATAGAAAGGAAGCGTGGCCATGATGCAATATAGCGCTATCGGAGCCGGTAGCTGGGGCACAGCTCTAGCGAACCTGCTGGCTAATAATGATATATCCGTTAAGATTTTTGCGCGCAACACATTGATAGCAGAAGAGATTAACAGCACGCACACAAACCAATCTTACTTGCCTAATATAAAATTAAACCCAAATTTAACTGCTTCTACATGCTTAACTGAAGCTTTTCAGGCTAATAAATTAATATTAGCCATACCCGCTCAAAAACTCAGAGAGTTTTTGCTAGAATTTAAAGAAAACATAGATGAAAATAGCGTGGTAATTTTATGCGCTAAAGGCATAGAACAAAGCACTGGCTTGTTTATGTCACAGATAATACAAGAAATTTTACCCAAAAATAATTTGGCTATAATTTCCGGTCCTAGCTTTGCTGCAGATGTAGCTATGGGCCTGCCCAGCGCTGTTACTATTGCTGCTAACAATATCGATTTAGCCCAAAATTTGGCTCTCGATTTTTCTTCCCAAAAATTTAGATGCTATAGCAGCGACGATATTATCGGCGTACAAATAGGTGGAGCTTTTAAAAATATTTTCGCCATTGCTAGCGGCGCTTTGCAAGGCTGCACCCTTGGGGAAAGTGCCAAGGCTGCTTTTATTGCTCGCGCTTTTGCCGAAATGCGCCGAATAGGCCACAAATTAGGTGGGCGAGCGGAAACTATAGGCGGCTTGAGTGGTTTAGGTGATTTAATATTAAGCTGTAATTCAGCCAAATCGCGCAATTTTGCTTTAGGCTATGCCTTGAGCACCCAGCAAAAATGCGAAGATAAATTAGCCGAAGGTTATTATACCACCAAAATAGCGGCCAAAATTTGCCAAGATTTAGATATTGATGCTCCTTTATTGCAAGCCACTTATAAAATGCTGTATGAAAACTACAAAATAGCAGATATTTGTCAAGATTTACTATCGCGCCCTTTGAAAATTGAGGATTAAATGAGGAATTGCTGGCTTTTTAAATCTGAGCCTAATTGTTGGAGTTGGGAGCAACAGCTGGCCAAAGGTGAAATTGGTGAAGAATGGAGCGGTGTGCGCAATTTTGAAGCACGCAATAATATGTTAAAAATGCAATTGGGGGATAAAGGATTTTTCTATCATTCAAATATCCAGCGAGCCATTGTTGGTATTGTAGAAATATGTAAAACAGCACAGCAAGACAGCACCAGCGAAACCACGCAATGGCAATGCGTACATGTAAAGGCCCTACAAAGCTTTAAAACACCAGTAAGCCTAACGCAAATTAAGCATGATGAAAGGCTTCAAAATATGGCTTTGGTAAAGCGCTCCAGGCTTTCTGTTGCCCCTGTTAGGGCTGAAGAATGGGAGATCATCTGCTCTCTTGGTTTATAAACCATGTTGCAAGAAATCTTGCATTTGCTTTGCATGCCAATCTATCTTGCCATTAATAGCGGCAATTAAATAATGATTTTTATTGAAAATCAAAGCAGTTGGCAAGCCAAATATCAGGGAATTAGAGCGTAAAATATCAAATAAGGTGCTTTTATCATCGCGATAGATAGGTAAATTAGCCAGTTTGATAGAGCTTATAAATTTCTTAAGTTTTTCATTTGAGGTTTTATCTATATTAACTGGTAAAATATCAAAATTAGCATTAGGGTATATAGAAGCTAGCTCTGGCAATTCTTGCCTACATGGTACGCACCAGCTGGCCCACAAAATTACAATTTGCGGTTTAGCCCCAATTTCGCTCAATTTATAACTATGGCCATCTATATTTTCTATTTTTAAATCGCCACCATAAAATTTTTTATCAAAAATGCGTATATTCGCTAGTTTTTGTAAGCCAGCTTTAGTTTCTGGTGAAATAGACCAAGATGCTGCCAAAGCTGTGCTTATAGTTAGAAAGAAACCTAATAAAACGATAAATATCTTATCTTGCATTTATATAACCTCTATGGTTTATTATACCATAAATTGGGGTTTTAATATATGTTAAAAAAACTATTATTGTTATTTTGTTTTTGTTTGGTTGGCTGCGGTAGAGCTGGCGATCCTGTTGTGTCTGCGCAACCTAAAAACCGAGCTTTTGTTTTGGATAAATTATTGTGAAGCCCTTTACTTATAAAGAGCAGCAGCTTCATATCGGCCAAATATCTGTGGCTCAATTGGCTAAAACTATAGGCACGCCTTTTTATTGTTATAATGCAGATTATATCACCCAACAATTTAATTATTATGAACAAGCTTTTTTAGAAGCCGGGCAACATAATCACCTAATTGCTTATGCTCTTAAGGCCAACTCGAATCAAGCTATTATAAAATTATTAGCAAATTTGGGTAGCGGCGCCGATATTGTCTCGCTTGGCGAAATGAAGCGAGCTTTGACGGCCGGCATTCATCCCTCTAATATTATTTTTTCTGGGGTTGGGAAAACACAAGCAGAAATAGATGAAGCCTTGGGCGTTGGCATTGGTTGTTTTAACATTGAATCAGCTGCAGAATTTGAGGCTATAAGCGAACGGGCCAAGAGTTTAAATAAAATAGCTCCTATTTCCATACGGATTAATCCCAATATAGATGCGAAAACTCATCCAAAAATTGCCACCGGTTTAGCGGGCAATAAATTTGGCCTAGAGTTACAAGAAGCTATGGAGCTTTACTTGCTAGCTCAGCGCCAACCCCAATTAAAAATTATGGGAGTTGATGTACATATTGGCAGCCAAATATGTGAATTAGATCCTTTTGCGCAAGCCTTTGCTATTGTAACTAAATTTATCGCACAATTAGCCGAAAAAAACATATATCTAGAACATGTTGATATTGGGGGCGGCTTAGCTATTGATTATAGCGCTAATGTTTGCGAATCTTATACAAAGCAAAATATAGCTAACTATGTTAATTTAGCTATTAAATTTTTTGGCAAAAAAGATTTTAAGATAATTTGTGAACCTGGACGCTCGCTGGTAGGAAATAGTGGAATTTTAGTAAGCAAGCTTATTTATAAGAAACATTCTTACGGTAAAAATTTCTTCATAATAGATGCCGCTATGAACGATTTATTACGCCCCACCCTATATAACGCCAAGCAGGCCATAATAAGCGTGCGTAAAAATGAAGATGCACAAAAAATTGAAACGCAGATAGTAGGGCCTGTATGCGAAACTGGTGATTATATCGCACAAAATTATGAATTAGAGGATATAGAGCAAGGCGAGCTGATTGCTATTTTAGGCGCGGGTGCCTATGGGGCCGTTATGTCTAGCACTTATAATAGCCGCTTGCTTATACCTGAAATTTTAGTGCAAACCAAGCGGTTTCACGTTATTAGACCAAGGCCAACTTACCAAAATTTACTAGATCTAGATTCTATACCTGCATGGCTTTAAAAAAGCAAACCGCTCTATGAACCATAGAGCGGTTTTATGCTTTTAATTAACTAATTCTTGCAACATAGAAGCTGCAACAACAAAGCGTGAAATATTCAAATCATTTTCTACCAAAGCATTGATACGCTGGCGTATAGAAGCTATTTTATGCTCATTCTCACTCTGCCATAGAGCCAATGGATTTTCAGCATCTACGCCCTTTTGTACAATATTTATGCTCAATTTCCGCAAGCTTTGCGACATGCTAGAACAAGACATAGAAACTGAAAGATTATCATAATAATCTATGGTAGGTATAGTGCGGCTAGCCTCTTCTATTTGATTTACATTAAACATAACATAAAGAGCAAAATAAACTTTACTCAATAAAACACTATCTAAATTTTCTTGCACGGCTATAGGCAAGATATTAAGGCAACGCGTTGCGAATTTTAAAGAGCAAAGAGATTCAGCCAAAGAACTATCTACACCCAGAGCTAAATATGCTTCTTTTTTCTGCTGATAATGCTCACACAAAGAACTAGGCAAAATATCTTGAAGATGGGCGATGAAATATTGATATAACTCGCTAATTTTCGCAATAATTTCTTCTATAGTATAGTTGGTAATT
>JAOCNA010000032.1:6031469-6046826 GCA_026546675.1 Papilio helenus | reverse complement strand
ATATAGTTTGTATAGATTTTGTGGGATCAAGCACATCAACTAACATCGGTCTTGTCAATATTCAAGATGCAGGTCAGATAGTGTGATTATCTATGTACTCCTGAAACAAATTAATAGGCAAATTAGTTTATATATAATGTTATATTATGGAAACGGTACAAAGTATAAGGTTTCAAATGAGCAGATTTCCATCTTTTCCTCATAAGAAAAGGATGGGAAGAGAAAGGTGACTAAAATTAGGCCCCCGGTGCACACTTAACAGAAGGAACGCGGATTTAATTCAACTTCACGCCGGTTTTCTTGTTAACGTCTTGCATTGCAAGAGCTGGCCTGTTAGTCAAACATATTTTGTTGATGCTGTAAAGTAAGGGGTAAGAATATGCTTACAGTTGTTGAAATTATATAATGCAGCATCCCAACTGTTCAAAGGCAAATTTCAAACGGCGTAAATTTCTCTGTGATTAATACACATTTATTTTTGCAAAAGATTATCACCTACCTGATATTTTTCCACCACAACAGGCAGTTTGGTGCTGAGCCAGTTTTTTATACGACCTCCCAGAGCTCTGTCGCTCGCACTTATATTAGATGAAATCTATGAAATAAAATATATCTTATTTAAAATTTCAACGTCAACAAATATAACCATGTGTTAGATTCGCTGAAATAAACACAACAACACATTCATTTCCCTTTCATTCGCTTTGAGAAAAACTGATCTAAACTTACTTCTGTATCACCGTTCACGAACTGGATTTTCAAATCGTTAAGCGTAGTCTCATCAGGTCCAATCTCAGTAGGTTTAAAACTGACGTCAGCTTGCAGCACTATTGCCTCTATATCTAGTCTAGAAAGTTAAGCACAATTAGTCAAATTTTCTAAAATGTACTGACGCTTTGGTTTTGATTTTTTAGAATGCTTTCAAAAGTAACAGTGGTATAATATGCATTAAATACTGCAAAATAGCCACTCAACTGGTGAAATCTCACGACTGCATACAGTCGTGAAGTGGAAGTTTCCACTATTATATTGTGTTTACAAAGTGTTATTGTATGAATGTTGGTACAGCTGTTTTATAGCGGAATTAGCCACGCATTTACTTTGTGTATAATTTATAACATTTATGTCTGTAATATTGATTACTTAAACATACACAGATGTGTAAATTCTGTGTAGTATTTACTTTTTTGTGGTATAAGGTGGGAAACAAGCAAGTCAAGAACAAGCCACTTGAATTTACCACGATAGAGTTTGCTATTAAATTCTACTAATTACACTGAAAGTAATACAACACAAATACAATTACAAAGTATTAAAAAACCATTATACTTACAAGTCCAAAGGATATCGACATACAATTAATAAATGCAACAAACTAGAATAATATAAACTTACACTACAATTGATCTATGATCAGTTGACATTAAAAAAGCTAAAATAAAATACTTTAATAAAAATTTCATTGTATGTTGACTAAAAAAACTGATTTTTGTCATATTGAATATCTTTATAAATGATGTTGACAGATAGTGTTTTATACATAAACATGTTTAAATATTAGTTTACTACAGAAGACTTCTGACTATTAAATTTTGATTGTTTTAAGCAAGTTGCAGAGTAGTAAAGCATGACATATAATTTGGCCACCATGGACTTAGTAACAAGAGAAAATCCTCTCAAGAGAACTTTTGTATACTCAAATAACCTAAGGTTACAAATACAATGCATAATTAATTATACATTACATATGTACATCATAAATACATTATCAACATAAATACTAACATCGATGTTTATTTTTGTTTTTCTTTTTCATTATTTTTCTTACACATAATTCATTATTTAAAAGATGTTTAGTCTAAATAAAAACATTGATTACAGAATAGAAAGATATAAATATTAAAACTATAAACAGAATACTGGTATAAATATGAAATGAGCATTTAAATTTAAGCAATCCTTCAAAAACACTGTAAAACCTTAGAAACATTCAGAGATAAATCAACTAATGTAACTACACATCCATTTAACATACATGATTTTTAATCATTGTTGAAAAATTCAAGTTAAGCTGGAGATATTTTGAAGTAATCCCGCTCTTTCAAGTTTAAATGCCCTCGTTCATTAGGCTTTTATCTTCCTGATATCACATAGCCCTATACGGGCCCTGGGATTTCAAATACTGAATAACTAATGACGGACCCGATGATAGCACCTCAGGTGGAATAGCAGTCAGAGGGCAATTCTCAATACTCATTATCTGTAAGCTCACACAGAGAGCTAACTCAAATGGTAAGTTGCATAAATTAGGATTATCATTCAAATACAATGACTCCAAGTTCTCAAGTGTGCCAATCTCTTCTGGCAAATACTGCAAATTATTCTCACCAATACTAAGAAATGTAAGATTAATCAAATGACCAATAGATCGAGGCAATGTAGTTAGCTGATTGGATTGAACAATCAATTTTTGCAAATCATGCAAAAATCCAATTTCATTTGGCAGAACTTCCAGTTTGTTCTCCTCCAAGTCTAATACTCTTAGCTTTCTTAGACTACCAATACTGGGTGGGATTCTTTTTAGCAAATTGTTGGATAGTATCAATACCTCCAAATTCTGAAGGCATTGTACATCATCAGGCAATTTCAACAATTGGTTTGTGCCTAAATTCAGCTCCACCATGTTGATCCATGTTCCAATGTCAAGTGGGAGAGATGTAAGCAAGTTCTCTTTCATATTCAGTTTGGTTAAATTTTTAGCTCTGGAGAATATACCATATGGTATTTTATCAATTTGGTTGTGCTCTAGATTTATGGAAAATGCATTCGTAAATTGAGCAGGTCCCCCAGAGGGATAACTCATAAAGGAATTTCTAGAGAGTGTAATGCTTGTCAATTCATTAAGACTGGCAAGCAACCCTTCAGGGAGTTGTGAAATAGAATTGCCTTCAACATTGAACTCATCCATATGTATGCAGTTGCTTAAGCTTGCAGGAATGGCAGTCAGTCGGTTGTAACGTAGACCGAGACGAGTCAGTGATTGCAAGTTACCTATTGTCTCAGGGATATCCAACAAATCATTATGTTGTAAATCAAGAGTAGACAAATTGACGCAAAAACCAATTTCTTGGGGTAAATGTTCCAAGTGGTTATGGGAAACGTCAAATGTTACCAGATTAACCAGTTTGCCAATCCCAGAGGACAATTCTTTGATCTTATTTTCTCTCAGACTGAGCATAGTTAAGTTTGTAAGGTTGGCAATGCCATCACATACAACTCGGATTCTGTTAAATCGAAGAAACAGTGTTGTCAATGATGTCAACTTGTATACAACATCTGGTATATCACTTAATTTGTTATGTCGCAAATCTAATACCTTAAGGCATTTTAAATTTTCAAGGGAATCAGGTAAGCTTGTTAAAGAATTTTCATTCAATGCTAGTGTCTGCAAATTTGTGAGACAACCAAATTCAGCTGGAAGTGCAACTAGTTTATTTCCATATAAATAAAATTCAACCAGATGTGTCAGGTCTCTGACATTAGGGGGCAGAGATGTGATGCTAGATTTGCTTAAATCTAGTCGCTTCACGCCTTCTTCACGGCATCGCATAAACTCTTTGATGACATCTAAATCAGCTTGAATAGGTTTGTTCTTCTTGGCTGTAGGTTTAGGCTTGTTTGACTCAGGATGTTTCACAGTTACCACTTTCGGGCGTGCTCCTTCGGAGTTTGTTAGTGAAGCAGTCGATAATTTCTTTTCTCTCATACTGTGATATTTTTCTCTCGGACTTACTGTCCCGATAGAATCCAAGGCTTCGGAATTTTCTCTCGACGAGTTATCGAGATTCATTCCGATAATTTTGTCAATTACTTTCGATCCAGTATATTACTAGTATGTAATTGGGCGATTAGCGTTTTAAAACTCCCGTAACATTCGTTTCATTTTTTTGCACTAAATCTAATCAATACTAGTTCACTTCAATATGGAAATTGTCAGTCACCGCATAAAACTTGTTTACCGATTTACTGTGAAGATATGTAATGAAGTTCGTTTTACTGATGCCTCTGACGAGGAAAACTTAAGCAAGAAAATACGCTGTTCTAAAAATAATGAAAATTCAATGCATTTGTGCTTTGAATTGAAAAATTTTAATTTACAATTACGGTAACACAGATAACATTTCGATACCATTAACAAACTGGAAATTGTTCTTACAGATTATTCAAAAAATAGTTTGCTACAAAGTAACATTTTACACTAATTATTCATAAAAATAACTAATATTTAGTGGTTTGTATGAGGAAATGTTTATTAAGTTTATTCGACAGAACTAGAAATCCATTTCACGTAATTTTCCAAAATTTTTGTATTTACATATATTATCTCTGCTTGCTCTACTCTTTGACAAAAAAGATACGTCATTAAGTGACAGATCTAAAGTTTGTTGTGGCGGGTTATATTTTTAATCGGTGTAATAATTATCGTTTTAAAGTTTATTAGTTAAATACTATCCCGTAAACATGGATAAAAATAAAGAAAAAGAAGAACAGAGCATCATGGATAAATCCATGAGATCTGTCTTTGGTAAATGTCTTACTTGTTAACATATATATATTTCCAAATTCCTGTATTTCATACTATTTTTTGTAATTTTCCAGTGGGTAATATTCCTTACGAAGCTACGGAGGAAAAGCTTAAAGATATATTTAGCGAAGTCGGGCCGGTGTTGTCTTTTAAACTAGTGTTTGATAGAGAGACTGGTAAACCTAAAGGTTATGGCTTCTGCGAATATAAGGATCAGGAAACAGCGCTTAGTGCTATGAGAAACTTAAATGGTTATGAAATTGGTGGTAGATCTCTTAGAGTTGATAATGCTTGTACAGAAAAATCAAGAATGGAAATGCAAGCCTTGATGCAGGGTCCACAGGTAAGATTTTAAATTAAGGTCTTTTCTTTTGTAGATATACAATCCAAAGATTTTTTAATGTTTCATAGGTAGAAAATCCATATGGAGATGCAGTTGAACCCGAAAAAGCTCCAGAAGCTATCAGCAAAGCAGTAGCTACTCTACCTCCGGAGCAAATGTTTGAACTTATGAAACAAATGAAGCTTTGTGTTCAAGTATGTTATCTTATTACTTCACCCATTGATGTAAATTATTAAGATTAAAGGCTTTAGTTTAGTCAATTAATCTTCTCATAGTTACTGTATAAATTATATTTGAATAGAATGTTTTTTGATATTTCAGAACAATCCGGCCGAAGCTAGAAACATGTTGCTTCAAAATCCTCAGCTAGCATATGCTCTACTCCAGGCACAAGTCATAATGAGAATTGTTGACCCGGTTACTGCTGTTGTAAGTTTTTGGTGTGTTGGCATCAATCAATCAACTCATTGGGTATTTTTTTCTATTTGATTGATAGATTGTATGGATTCAATCGGTCCAACAGGAAAAAATCCCATTGGTTTGATCAATAAATAGCCCAACGGGAAACACCTATTTGCACTATAACATTTATAAAAATATTTAAAAACTTACTATAACAATATCTTATGATTTTTTTCTATGAAGGTCATTTTTTTTAGAGTATGCTTCATCCCAGTAACCCCGTACCTCCAGTGTTACAGCCGGACAAGCCTCCAATGCCTAATAATTATATACCGTCAAATCCGCCACAAGGTAATTAAAAAATCATTACTAATACAAAGTTAAGTTATTATTATTTTCTTAATTTTATGCGCAGTAGTAAAAAAAATATTTCAAAGTAATTGTTTTTGTCTTTCTTGTGATTCAGGTAAACTTTAATTGATATGAACTCTTTGCAAAATTATAAAAAAAAATCAAAATTGTTTTTATTTATATTTTCAGTGCCACCACAAATGATGAATAATCCTGTCCCTCCTCCTAATCAATACAACCGTGAGTACATCTTATGTAATAATTTTCTTAGGTATATATTATTTTAATAAATGTTTCATGATTAGAAATTGACTGTAAGTAGAGATTCATATCCAGAGGGATTTGTATTTTACTTGTATAACTTTAAGTTAGTACTAGAATCATGGTTGCAAATGTACCTCAAAATAGTATTATAAATTCGAAAGTTTGGATGGATGGATGTTTGTTACTATGTATTTTAAAAATGGTTTAAGCCTCTTACAGATGCTCTGTTGTTGGTGTCAGTTTAACTATACATTAACAGCCTATCAAATAAACGTAGTATAAAGTTAAACTTAGGATTAAACTGAGTATAAGCAAAATTTGTACTAATATTCCTAAGTTGTTATTTGTTAGGCTGTTAAAGTTTTGTGTAAAAACATTGGTGAACTGTTCAATTATAACTAAACATATGTAACCTTAACGGATTTTGATGTTTAGAATAAATGTAGAACATAATCTAGAAGAACACATAGGCTATTTACTAGGTTTTTTAAATTCCGCACGGATAAAATCACTGTCAAAGGCAAGTGTTAAATGAAACTGTGTACAACAGCCCGCAGCAGCATGGCTAACATGGCGGGTATGGACGTAGACTTGCGCGGTGCGCGCGCGCCGCTGCCGCCGCTCCTGGACCAGGACATGCGCAGTCTGCCCGCACACCCGCCACACCCCGTGCCCCCTCCTAGCAACCAAGACAAGTATTTTACAATTTTATGTGTTCAATATTCGTGTTTCCCGTTGGGCCGATTGGCCCTTTGGGAATTTATTTCCCCTTCTGTTAATTAATAGTAAGGATTTAATAGGTATCCGGCATCCAATCGGTTAATCGGCCCAACGGGAAACACCTCAATACTCTAATGCTGCGCTGAATCTACTCTATTAGATTTTTTATAATATACTTGAAATAAAAATTGTAAATGCATAATGAAATTCAAGTGATGTTATTCGTTGAGTACAATTAAGTTTACAGTTTTTTTATAAGTTGAAAAATTTTGTTACAAATTCAAATTTCTCTTTAGTCCTCCCGTTCCTAAGGAGACACAAGTAATGTAAGTCAATATTAATTGATTATCATATTGATGTTGTGTTACATTATAATTAAGGTCTTTTCAGCAAGGGTAAAATACAGCAACAAATCTATTTTATAAATCAAGAAAACTACAAAGAATGGAGTTATTAACCAAATGAAGTGATCAAATACTGTTTTTAGAATGTGTATTTCACTACTGTACTCTGATATGTAATAGTTAATCCACTGCGAATGTTCTTAATATGAAAATATTCTAGTGAACCAAAACTAATTTAATGATTTTCATAATTTAGTATGTTCCCTCGCGACCCGCGCCTCGCCAACGCACAAGGATTCAATGCAGACCCTCGCGTTCGCCCCAACGACCCTCGCACTCAAAACAAGCCACGTAAGTGCTATTAACTGTTAATATATTGAATTTTTATTCTATATCTATACTAATATAAAGGTAAACACACACTTTGTTATGTAGAATGTCAGCGATCACAGCATATTTTCAAATAATAATTTCTTTAATAAAAAAAGTCCTACACTTCGACACGCTATAGGACACATATTTTCACGCTATTTTATTTGGGAGATGAATAAATTGGATAAACTGTAATGCGAGAAAGGGACAAAAACTTCAAGCCAATAGCCACAAAGAAGCATGCCATTGTAACGGTAATTGTTAGCCAATGGCGAATGCCTTTGTTGTCCATTTAACCATTTGAATTTTGACATTTGCAATTTAAAGTTTCACAGAATGTAAAAAATTAAATAAAGTTTTTATAGTATATGAGTAAAGTGGCATGGGAATAACTAGTGATGAAGAAATTAAATTGATTATGATTTGTTATAGAACAACTGCCCCCTGGCATGCCGAGTGTAGCTCAGGCCAGGACAATACAGGGAATACCTTCCGGTGCTTCAGATCAAGAAAAGGTAAGCCCATACATATTTATTTTGTTGCAAATTTCCAAAATGTTACTACAATATGTGCTAAATATTTATGGTAAATGAGGTATTTCCTATGTAATTTATCATATCAAAGAGCCAGTATCATTTAGTGAATAAATAGATAAATCATTGTATCCGGTTGATTTGACTAGTAAAAATCAGTTTAAAATAATGTCTCACGAAAGTTTAAAACAATTTAATACTGTATGATTTATCACATTTAAATAAGTAATGTGTACTTTTACTCCTGCCTACACCAATGTACAAATGTGAGAAACTAATAACTTGTGTCCGCAGGCTGCATTGATAATGCAGGTCCTTCAGCTATCGGACGAACAGATCGCGCTGCTGCCGCCCGAGCAACGCGCCAGCATACTCATGCTCAAGGAACAGATAGCCAAAAGCACACAGCAACGATAATATACTTTTTACATAAATATGTTATCATATTTTCTCAATATATGCTATTGAATAAACAAAATTCTGTATTTTTATTTACCTTGTTCTTTCAGTTGAAATATACGATACATACTATTATTTAAAATCGTGCTAATAAATAGGCGTAATTTACATAATAAGCGGACAACTGCTGATATACTTATTATGGAAATTACGTGAAACTGGCAAAGCTATCTCAAACAATTTTAATTATATTAACGCATAATTTAAAAAAATTGGATATTACGAAAATTATTTAATTTAAAGTAAATCTTGTATGGAATGCTGATTCACAATGAATCGTGGCATTTAAATATAAAAAATACTCCTGATATGATGAAAAATTATTGATGCTACGCCTAAAAAAATAATTAAAAAAAATAATGTCAAAGTGCTTGTCATTTTTGACAGTGACAGTTCAATCGTTTACATGCTCTACTCACTACTTGCTCACTGCTGTATAATTTATCACTTCCGTTTTGAAAAGCGCGTTTAGTTCAATTCTGACTTGTCACTGTGCAGTACCGAGTGTTAGGTCGTTCGGTAAAACATAATTAGTATTATTGGCAGTGATCTGTGTTTATCCCTATGCGAAAACTGTAACTACGTAGTAATAAGGTAATGCATATTTTTACAAACTTTTGTTCCGCTTTAAATATAAAATGGAATTATTTTTGCTTTAAATTATATTGCCGAAAGTAATATTGCAAATCTTAGTTTACAACTAGTAATATTTAGCACTTTTTATCTAGATATCAATTCTAAAATGACCTTGGCAACGACTATGTAATGACTATTAATTAGCAATGCAAGTTATAAAAATACTGAACAAAGAACTCTGATCGTAATTTAAATTGATGCAATTTTTTATTTTATTCAATATTTTATCAAGAGTTAAATTAATTTGAAATAAAGAACGGTGCATTCAAAAGTGGGCAAATTCTTTTGTTTTATAATAACAATGTTAAGGTTAAAAAAACAATTGAACATGGTAATTTTAACCTTACATTTCCTAATAGCAATAAGGTTATAAGCACGTTGCCATTGCCAACGTCTTTCTGTTTATATTTTTATAATTAAACATTTTGCAAGGAACTTTTAAACACAAAGGCCAATTCACGATAAAACAGTTTTTTTATCTGTAGATTAGAAAGCTCCGATAGTTCAGTGGTTAGTGATATACCTTACGTTATGTCAGTCGGAGATACTATTCTAATTTTAAGTTATTAAGTTTAAAACGTGTATTCATTCTTTTTTTTATTTGATTCACCACGTGTTCATTGGCTTGGCAAAACATTGTCAGAACTGCACGTATGTTTAGAAAATCGACAGGCTAATGTTTATAGAGATATGACACTATATTGCAATTGTTTAACATTCTAAGTTCAGTCCGCTATTGATATAGTATTTAATATGGCTGATTTTGAAGGTATTAAACAACGCGTCTTTTGGAGGGTAGTTTTTTAATTCAATTTTTACAATTGACATATAAGGTAACAAATCTGACAATCTGTTTCTTTTTTATTTTAAGAACTGTAAATATGTTCATTGATGTCTACGACAACAGTTTTATAAAATTAGCAAACTCGTTACTTTCCATTTACACTTAATTCAAGGAAAAAAGTACCTACGTGACATTCAACTTGAAATCATCAAAACATTACGGTGTGTTTTGCATTTTAATTGTTTTTAAAACACACATACAATTTAAAGATGTGTAAATTTATGCTAATTCCTATAAACTTTGCTTGGGAACTGTTAGCTCAATGTCAATTTTTATTTATTCGCTACTGTTGTATTTTGCATGTTAAAATTAGAATAGAAAGCATTATTCTTACAATTGACGTAATCCTTAAAATTACCGATTTTTAATAAGGTACTAAAAAAATTTCAATCTCTGAACTTAATTTTTTTTTAAATTTTAGTCAAAACTACTAAAATGGTTTCATTACTTTTTAAATAATTTATTGCTATATTACGTGTTTGCCCTTGCAACAGGAAAATCCTAACAATAAGGAAAAAAAGAGTATGGTAATCAACATACAAAATGATTTCGTATTTTAAAATAGTTAACAATATTTTTATTGAAAAAAGGAAGGATAAAATTTAAGTAAAATTTGTCAGATCTAAACAAATGGACCCGATTCTAAAATTTTAATACATCTTAATTACATTGTTACAGGATAATTTAAATAAATAAAAATGAAGTGGGCGTTGTTTATTGTGGCAGTATGTGTGAGCTTGCATGGATCCGAATCTTGGGCTACCCAGCGACATTTGGAAGACCATGGGAACGATATCTCTTCTAGAATATCCCACCACAATAATGCAGATCCACCTGATCACAACAAACTGGTTGAGATGGCAAGATATGTGATGCACAACTGTGGTAATGTAGTAGGATTTATCCAAAAACTACGACATAAAATATTTGATTGTTCCGAATCCGTCCTAAGACTGCTAAACTAATTTTAAATAATCTTTACCCAATCTTGTAATCGGCCAATTTTAATGTGTCTGTTTCATGCATATACATTTAGCTAATTAAAAT
This sequence comes from Papilio helenus, assembly GCA_026546675.1. Classification (NCBI taxonomy): domain Eukaryota; kingdom Metazoa; phylum Arthropoda; class Insecta; order Lepidoptera; family Papilionidae; genus Papilio; species Papilio helenus. The sequence goes on along the minus strand of JAOCNA010000032.1, from coordinate 6,035,926 downwards.
TTAAGGGCAATCATTGTCAACTTTCAAATATAAGTAGGGTAAAATGCATTCAGAATGCATAGCGGTTATTCTCGTCATTCTTTTACAATAAGTTTCACTGCACAAGCCAACGTTCGCATTTTTACGATAATGCTGGCATTTTTGAACACCCTATAATATGCCAAGTTCGAGAAAGTACGCAATAAAATTGTACTAAATAGATTCCAAAAATGATATCGCGACCTTGTTCTGTTTATATTAGCAACAATTCATTTAATTTTAAATCGATTTAGGACGACAAAACAAAATTACGATTTAAAAAGGTTTGGCTTTACAATAAGGTATGTTGACCCGAAAAAATGTTGAAAGCTCTTGTATTTTATGACTTGACTAGTAAGTATAGGATTGTATTATCCATGCTTTAGTAAAAAAATAGTAAATTTAAACCAAATAAATAGTTGCGATTTGCATTCATTTCGCAAATCAGTCTTGGAACATTACCTTTTGTTGACAGATTGGGCGTCCATCGCTACCATATCAACGCAACCTGCTATCTCGGGCTTTCCTTTTACAAATGTAAAATCCATAGTGGACGGTTCTATGGCCAATTCTACTGGCATGCCGTACTTTTACATGTCCCCGTTGGACTTCACAGCACGCGATTTAGCGGTAAGAATTACCTGACATTTTTGGAACAATAGTAAAATTAACTTCATTAATGACATACACATTTCTAAGGATATTTAAAAATTATACACTATTACAGCAAAAGAAATATTATCAATCACTCGGAATATGAGTAGCCTTAAACAAATGAAGCGACCTTTAAAATATTCTTTAGCGAAGGTTTAGTATAGGATGCGGCTGCATTAGCGACTCTAGATGACAGTACTGTTGTGTTAACAGAAAAATACACGTGCAACAGTTCTCGTATCCCTTGAAGAAACACGATACTGCGAGAGCCAGAAGTGGGACCCTGAGGACCCGCGCTGCACACGGCTCATGCTGTCGGGCAAAATGAGGAAGGTAATTAAGTTATGTAAACTAACATATTTATATGACAATATTTTTAGTGTTATAGTCCATAATATACCAACAAAGGTCTTTTACTCTATAACAAGGCACTTTAAAAAAACTATTAATTATCTATGATACTCTTGGAAAGTGGAATCAAGAAATTTGTTCTGAAGAATCAAATTCAATAGTTTTAATCATAAGACATGTTGTCTACGGAACTTTTTTAAGATTGGCAATAAGCCAACATTCATTGCGACTCATGTATTAATGTAGAAGATAAAATAAAAAGATTATTTATTACTACCAGATCGAAAAAATTGTTATATTTGTAGACCATCAAATGATAGCCATCAACTACTGTTGAGTTAAAAAAAATATATCAAAGAAAGTATAAAATACAACCGATCGGGACAGTATCGCGGTCATGAATTTCGCATATGTGTTCAATTAAACGCATCGACTTTGATATTTTTAATATTAAATTACATAAAAAAACCCTGGCAACGTTTGTACAGATAAGCCGTAGTTATCGTCTGAGCTGTGTTTACATTAGCACTACATGAGTTAACACACGTCCCTATTATCAACTTCGCTATCTCGCAAATGATAATAATCGCTCAAGACCTCAACCTCAAACAACACTATTTATATTTTAATTACAAAAAGCTATTGTGATAATATTTATCTTAATTATCTTGAGTTATTTGTCTTATCCGATTATAGTACACTTACATTTAATCGAGAGATTTAAAAAATAATCACATATTCACAACAGAGTATATCCGTAATCTGAAATAAAAAAATTCATAACAATTTATCAATATCAACAAAAAGGATTACACAGCACATATAGGTATATTGGCGACTTAAATCACTAATCTCTTTCACTATAAAATTTCGTTTCAGGTCAAAGAAGGTACCGAGGAGTACACGTTTGCTAAAGCCGCGTTATTTGAAAGGCACCCAGCTATGGCACATTTCCCCCCTGGTTCGTAACTTTATTAACCTTATTTTCATAGGTATCGCAGGTAATTTAACATGTGTTATTTCCTATAGACCACAACTGGTTCGTGGCTAAGATGAAGATAGCACAGATCGCGATGGTGGACTGGTTCGGAGGCGCCAAATACGTCTCGGTAAAGGATTACCTTGCGTACAACTACACCGGCGAGGAAGTACTGCATTACTACAATCGTTTACGCTTGTAGTTCATTATTATATGTACAGTCGAGGAATTTTATTACCTACCCATTTTAGTGAAAAATCATTTGTCGCTCGAAATGCAATTAAATCGAGAAGTTGTCACAGCATACAAAAAAGAGATAAATTACAGCTCTTATGGCGACAGATTGCCTTGCGATGTTTGATCTTATGTGGGTAGTGTATTTAATTTTCTGACTGTACTAAAATATTGTAATGTACTGTATCGTTGAGCTAGTATTGTATCATTTGTAATGTACTGTGATACCATTTGTACTTTTGTAGGTTCCAGTTCGTATTTTGTTGGATGAACTGGACCCTAGAGTCGAAAAATCTAAAATAGATATAAAAACTACTTTATATAAGACCGTTTTAAAGGTACCCCCCCCCCTACCTCCACCTTGGTGTAGCCTAGATCATCGGCTGTCAAACCCCCATGCCTAATTATTAAACGATAGTTCACGAGAAGAAAGAATTATGTATTTATCTTAATCGACGTAATTTCAATAAAAATAATGTATACCATTCAAATAAGTGAAGACGAGTAGTAATAGTCAAACAATTTCCCCTAAAACGTGGCTGAAGGTATGACCTTTGTCTCATAAAAATGTAAAACATAATTTGTGATAAGTTTTTTTTATTTTAATAATAATAAATACATATTTACAAAGTAATTGTTACAGTGTTTTGATAATAAAGTTTTTCTATATTTATAAATTATTGTATTATTTTTTTAACAATAAAATTAGTACTTGTGTCAGATTATGCACTAAATATATTTTTGTAAGTACAACCAAGTACATTACGTTATTGGCATAATTTCTTAATAATCGAATTAAGTCTCCTGTCAAATGTGTTTCGAGAGATTAGTGTTCAAAATAAATACATTTTTGTAGCAAAAAAAAAGTAATAACATATGAACTTGGATATGAGAGAAATAGATTACTCACAACAAAATTATGTTTAAAATTATTGAACTCAAAATACATTTTTAATTAATATCACAACCCTGAACACAACATAAATAATTTGGAAGAAGTCTTGTTCACATTTATTAAATTACATAAAAATACTTTTGAGAAAAATATCAAATTACAATAGTATTGGAGGGTGATATTGCACTGGCAAATAACTGACATATTTAAAAGAAATATAAAATGACCACATATCAAATAAGACCACAAACCCTTAATAAAAACATAACAAAAAGAATGACACAAAGGTTGTCTTTTGTCAGTATCAAAAGGTTACAAAATCTACCAAAGCATATGAAACAATATATAGCTTTATCAATAAATTAAAAGTTAAGGTATACATTTAAATGTTTTAATACTAGTAACCTTGTTTTTATTGGGGTGTAAGTTGCTATTAAAGTAATCATTGTTGCCACTTGCATATAACATTGATCTCACAATTTACAATATCTTCAAAACAAAGTTCAATATGCAAGAATTATCATTTTTGTTACACTTTACGAAAACATCTTTTATAAAACATGATATCTATGGGTCTAATATACATGACCTAAAGAATGATATGAATTAAGATATTTTTTTTTAGGTCTAATGACATTGTTTTTTTGCATAACAGTCTGTTAAAGATAAAAAAAACATTAAAAACTCATTTGAAATTAAAAGAAATCTATGGGATTGGTTAGTAATGTTATCTCCTCGTAATGGTTCTATCTAGTTATTATATGTTTGCATAAACCATGTAAATAAAACAGCGCAAACCTTGAGAATAAATTGCATCATTTATAATCTTGGAGTAAAATACCTACTGAAAAATGATAATTCTGTTATACTCTAAATTTACCTTTGACTTCATGACAAGCAAGATAAATGAGTTAAACAACAAACTCTCAAAAAATTAATAACTAAATTTGTTAATAGGTGATTACCTATTCACAGAGATGTAATTCAAAAATTACTTTAAAACTGGTTCACCTGTTATTTTAAATATTATGCAAACAAAATTAAAAAACATTTACACAGAAAGATGGTACAACTAAATTTCTCATCAATACCAATAAAAAGTAGAATTTTACAACTTACCGAGTTTATGAGTAGAAATTATCAGGTGTCTATAATAAATTCACCTGACTCAATATCCCAATACTATATTTCCCTGTAAAATTATAATAATTGAACTCTTCCGTTGGAGTGTACACAGGAGGCGACAGGCGGAGACACGTTACTGTTGTTGTATGCATGATTTACTAACGCATTCACTGGATCTTCATTCGCTTTCTTTATTTCTAG
>JAOCNA010000032.1:5894926-5910716 GCA_026546675.1 Papilio helenus | reverse complement strand
TGAGAAGTCTTCTTTGGCAATAAATTATATAAAGGTTCAACTATTTATATAAAAAGTAAAAACCTCGCCCCATTTGAGAGCTCTGTTTGAATGGAATGAGATATCTCTATCCTTATTACACGTAATATTTCAAAGGGGCTTCAATAGAGAATAGAATCTTCGCGTGTTCGTCGTTAAGTTGCGGCGAAATCTTCTTATATACGTTCCGCGGAAATCCATCACTGACAACTAGGGATTACCCGATATCGATAAAATTCACGATGTTTTCAGATGGCTGTGAAATAAATCTTGCAAGCTTTTCTCTGAGAAAAGTCCTCTTTTCGATGATTTTATATGTGAATATAGCTTACTTTACATTATTTATTCAATTTTCTAATGTAATGTTTAACATTAACCTTAATCTCGATAACGTTGAGTAAGATTTAAGCTACAGCTCGGAGATAACTTTACTCGCACATCGATATCGATAGTTACCAGCATCGACATGGAACATCCCTAAAATTATTCTTGCTGAGAGAATCTTGTTTGCTCGATAGCGTGCAAGATTAATGATCGCAGGACGACACTATACAAAGCCTGGGGTGTAAAAGGGGGGGATGAATCAGGGATTTAGTTCAACCCCCGCACAAGTAATGCTCCGTTTCTATTTCGACTAATTGCTTGTATATATCGCGTTGAATTCTATACCAATGTGGGATTTATTAATGCGATTAAATTAAGCGGTGCTTAAACTGTGTAGGTGATTGTAAATTAACGCAATCAGATAATTAATTACATTTGTACTCGTGCAATGGGAGTCGTAATTTTGAGTTCAATTAATTACACACTTATTTCAATAAATCGGTATTAATTACATAAATAATTTGAAATGAAACAATATTTAGGAAGCACTTATAAATATTTAGTAAATTTTAACGTTTTTTTGCTAAATAGAGATAAATGGATAAACAGTATCTAATACATATGAATATGGACATGTAGGTATGTAATCTGTCGGTGATTATTTTGGAATTACATAATCATGATAGGATAAATTACTTAGATGTTACAAGAACCGATTATTCGATTATTGCATTAATGATTTTTACTTTATAATAAAATTTGTACATTGACGAAATACTGTGTTCAAAGTTCGACAATGTATGAAACGTCATACTTCGCACGTCACTTATGGCCGGTTTCCCAACTACGTTTAACCATTCGTTAGTGTCCATGGTTCAATAACTTCAAGAAATGCGTTTCCGAACTACGTATCTTGAGTTTTACTCCGTTAAAACTTAGATGAATCTAACACTATTGAATCACTAGGTAAGGATAAAATAAATGGAAACTTCAGAAACCCAGCACTAGTAGGTATTAGTTGGTAAGATTGAGAACTAAATCTCAATTGCTTACGTCAATCCAATGAAATTGATGAGTCAGGCGATCGAGCTGGTACAAAAGCCCCGCGGGGAAACAATGGCCGATCGTCTTTCAGCGCCCCTCCCCCGCACAATTAAGTGATCCTTTTTGTATGGCGCTTTTCTCTACATTATCGGTACACAATGGACGGAATGATTTGCGGGAAAATACTGAGATTTTTTGTGCAATTTCTCCGTCATCTTGCTCCGCGATTCATTTGATTTGTGGGCGTCTTTGTGTTCGAAAAACAGAATTTATTCGAGATCATTCTTGATCTTTGTAGATAATTCGCGTAGTTAAAAGAAATTACATTCAATCAAGTTAGAATAAAAGTAAGCGTTGATGGTTAAGCATAGATTATGAATTACAAAAACCTACCAAGTACTTAAGAAGTGTCCCTCAGTTCCAGGTATGTCTAACATTGCAGTTTCTCTGAACACACAAGCTAAAGCGTAGACTGATGAGAAGATAGAAGCAAAGAAGAAGGAAGTCTAGATGATGATAAAAGAATGAAGATATAAATGGCACATTCGTGATCTACCCTGTAGATCCGGGCTTTTGTAGTTTATAGTATCAGAAGCTCGTCTCTACAGGTATCTCACGGCTGGAAGACCTCGCTACTAAATCAAAACCAATACAAAGCAGCTCAACAAAGAAGAAAGAAAACTACGAAGATTGTAGTGCTGTACTTGTTCTTGTATTCATTTTGTGTTGACAGATATTCCGGTGAATTAGGAAGAATTATTATTAAGACGGTTAAAATAATAAAGGAGGAAGAATAGGTGAGACCGTGAAATTAATGAGTTTAGTTGAAGCCACAAAGGTAGAGGCAAACCTAAGTATGGGTGGATTGTGTGAAAGGGATGCTTGATAGGGAGAGAATTCAGATTCGATAGCTAATAGAAATAGGAAATGTAGTATTTTGATAGGTCAGCAACGCATATGCAGTTTCTCTAATTTAGAATATCTACGAGCATCTTTAATCACATCTTTTGCACCCTTCTTTGATAAATATAGTTCATACAGTGCCGATCCTCTGTAGGAAAATTCAGATATATAGGCGAAGTACTTGATGTGTTTTATTTTACTAGATTATTAAACTAAGGATTAGCAGTAAACAACAAAGCACATATGAAACAAAACTTAAACGAAGTACGATGTTTCTCTCAAGACATTTGGCGGCTTTCAACGGATTTATGACTCAATTACTCACTATTACAGTAATGTCGCAGATTACTTGCTATTCTTTATTTTACTTTAGTAATTACGTACAATTTAAACGTATGAAAATAATTTTTGTGACCTAGGATTTATTTAATTACAATCGCACGATAAGCTACAATACTAGTTTGAAACTCAACAGTGCTCTTGCTTACTACTTCAAAGCTTTTTGTTTAGTTTCTTTATTAGGGTTTAGGCTCTTTAATTGAAAACATAATCTTACTTATTTTGCCATTTCTGTGTCCTGTGTGCTATATTTTTTTCAATAAAGGCTACATAACTGAATTTTGGTATTATTTCACCCTTTTGCAAAATAAAAACTTGTCACAAAATGAATATTACTATAAAACCAAACTAAGGAACCAGTCAGAATATTTCTTACAATAAAATGTTCCATTCTAGTGGACTTATGGCCTATGACTGTCTAGCTACATTTGCTTTAAAGCCCGCTACATACGCTCCGTTCTAACTGAACAGACGAACAGTTTCATATAAACGTCGCATGTGAAGGCAAAATTTAACCATGTCAACTGAACTGTTCAGTTAGTTCGTCTGTAGCAGGCTTAAGACACTATCCTACGATGCACTAAATAAATGGTACAGATAATAATGATGATTTGGGTATTACTAAGAACTAGCTACCTACCATCCGCGTAGAATTAAAAATAGAATAAAAGTAAATAGCCTATACGCTCTACCAGACTATACTCTACATCTATGCCAAATTTATCGAGATCTGTTTAGCAGTTTAATCTACAAACTCTAACAAATATACATCCATCTAAACTATCGCATTTATAATATTAGTAAGATTGCTGCTTCTGGCACTTCATGTATGTAAGTTCTCGAACATTGAAAGTATTTTTAATTTTGATTATTTTTTTGAATATTAGTACAACCCAAAAGAACCTGGATTCCATAGCGGAGAAATATTCACATAGCAACACTGCCACTAATAATCTCTGTCTTCCGCTAATGGCTGACATAAGACGCAGAGGGAGCTTATCTTGTAAATTTGTAATTACTTGTAATTTAAGGTTATTTACAATATCCAAGTACATTTAATTAAGCAACACCTATTAACTTTAGCATTCTTACTTTTATTTCATTCTTATTTTACTTATGAGAAATAAATATTTTTATGTGATAAAATGAACAATAAAAACTGTTAGTTGTTTTATTCACGTTATCATTGTACATTATATTACAAGTACTGATTACAAAAAAGTAACGCAAATCAAAGTAAATCTAATGTACTGCACTAGATGCGAGCGGACCGAGCATGATGCCAATCGATAGCGAGGGCCTCCGTTACATTAGACGACCTTAAACTGATGGTGACGACACCTTTGTCCGGGATATGGATAATAATGCAAAATAAGTAATCAAAGTAAAATAAATCGTAAATTGTCAAAGATGATGAATGGATCATGAATGGAATGTAATGCCATCAAAAGAGAAATATGTTTACGAATGTATTTTCATTATATTCCTAGTTATAGTACTGTTTTAAAGGTAAATTAATATCTATTAACGACATTAATAATTAACTAAACAAATACGTTATATTTAAAGGTACGAAGAAAATAAATTCACTTTTTATGGATAGTTTAGTCAACCCAAAAAAACAAACGGGACTTATCCTTCAAAAGCGTCCTCTTTTAGATTTATTAAACTTTTCGTTTTCCACTCGGGAAAATTTTTCATGAGTTTGCTACTCGTCAACAGATGGCGTTGTTTCTTACACTTAGATTTGAAGTTGTCATTCTCTCAACAGTAGAGAGCGTGCTACACATAAAACATGAAAAGCAAAAGGCTTCGAATAACATTAAAAGTTTTCTCTATATTATACAAAACCGATATAGGATAGGTCAATCTTAAAAAAAAATATCCGTAGAGCCAAAAATGGATAAGCAGAGATTATAAAAAAAAATTAACATGATTTAAATGTACTCATCATCGTCTTCCTCCTTATCCTACTCCCATATGGTCGGCGCAACAGATTTTTGTCTCCATATAACTATATCACACGTCATCTCAGTCATCACCCCGTTCTTGACCATGTTACCTTTCACGGAATCCATCCATCTCTTTCTAGATCTACCTCTACCGGTGTACCTCCACACTCATAACTAACGTTCTCCTTGTGACCTGCGATTCATCCCTTCTATTCATCATTCAACATGAGCCTCTAAATCCTTAATATTTTTGGAAAAACGTAAACAATAGACGGTGTAAGGGAGCTCTTAATAAACTGTCCAGCTAACACAAAATAAATCACCTGGACTTGTGGACCGCCCATTTTGAGTTGGCTTATCGAACATTGATTAATAGTTTATGACAGAGATATTTTTGATACTAACCTAAAACTGTTTCTAATCTTAACCACACCAGTACAGTCGTGAATGAAGTGTAATGAGCTGATGCGGTTCAGATAATTTGAAGAAACGCTTCCTTCGATCTGATACTTTAATGATTTTACAACGCAGTAAGTATTATTCATAATTCTTGTGTACATCTTTAAGAGCATAGAATTCCTGACATTTTTCCTGTAAATAAAAAGGCTTTTAAAACGAATTATTTAAATCTTGGTGAGTCTTTATTATCAATGTCATAAAAATATATTTATATACATGAACTCTAGTTGATTCATTTTTAAATATTATTTTGTATAAAAAAATAAAAAACAATTTTCAGATTGAAATATAGACGACAATCTTATAATTAATTTTGTTTTAACACTCATGATATAATTTCATGAGATTGTACGAATAAAATAGTTAATTGTTGTTGTAGAACAGCTCTATATGATGTCCCCAAGTTACTGGTCTTAGAAACATTAAAAGTGTGTCCACAGTAGCGGATAGGCGATAGCAGTCGTCGCCGGTGATAGCGTATTATTAATGTCACACTTCGTCTTGCTCTGTTTACAACGCCCTTAACATACCCTGTTGATTGTACTTTAATTGATTTTAATATAAATGTCAATATAAGATTATAGGGAAAATGCTGGGTTCTTCGGTGAACTGGAATGTTGGAGTAATCCATGACCTGTCCTCGCACAAAATACGCCGCCGCTAGCCGTGGAGTTGCGGAATACCGAGATCAATGACGCCCATGGACATTTGCAATACTAGAGGAATTGGAATGCTTAACCGGCCTTTAGGGTTTAGGCTTATTTCAATTCGTTGTTTCTCAGCATACGAAACTAATAGCAGCTTAAACGTAGATGAAATTTTGGTATAATAAAAATAAATAAATTGATTCAATATCCATCCAGGTCAAACAAAGTTAGGAACATTTTATCATTGCAAACAAACCGGGATCTTAAGAATGATAACTCCGGGGCGCGAGTGAAAATTTGCAACTCTTAAATTCATCTGATTGATGTGGTTCATTTATCACTCCCCTCGTTTGCGCCCCGATCGTACGTATGAAACTTTTAAATGGGTCACGAGGTCCCGTTTTGATTGCTCCCAGTTTCATGTTTTACTAATTAAAATTTCTTAATCGATATCTAACACCAATAAATGTGATTTAAAACGTTTAAGTACTTACTCATTTTAATTATTAGGTAGAAATCTACCAAATGGTTAGAATAGTTTTTTGTTTTAAATCAAATTAAAAAATAAATATTAAATATTGGAGTCTACATTACGCCTAATGTAAGATTTGAAACATTAAATTTAAAGTTTCCTCTACACAATGCCTAACAACATATTGTTTAATTTTTGATTCCGCTTGACATGGAAGCTTCTCGAAGCCCCCGTCAAAACATCGGTATCACGTCACGTGTAATTGAGCTGATGTTATCTCACTATGATTGGAGGTTGCGCCGCGTGAATTTACAGGAACTCATCCCGATGTATCAATAATGTGCCTATAGTATTAGTAACCAACAATTCATTTGTTTGTTGTTTTTAATAATAAACAGTACGTGAAAATGAGGCTTGTAATTAATATTTACACGTCATAAGTAAATAATAATACCATCAAATGCCTTACAAAGATTACCTTCGACTTTAAAATGTACTGACATATGTTAGGATTAAAAATTATGCATTACAAAATCAATTTAATGAAAATGTAGTTTAGATATGAGAAAATAATACATGCTTATTTTTATAATTTAATTACCTACTTTGAATAATTACTTCCGTTGGTACATACGGCTATTGTTACATTCGTCGTAGAATTATGAAAGGAAACAATCCTAGTCTAAAGAAAATAACAGAATAGCGTGCGTTAGGTCTGAGCATTCAGCCATACTGCCTGCCTGCTCGACTGCCGACTGCCACCGATATCATTAATTTTGATTTTTTCCCTCTTTAAACGATTCTTTACAAACCTGCGTTAGTTTACGTACCGACGTAGGGTTAGCAAAAAAATATGTAAATTAAAGTTATAGTTGAATATGAAATAAATTTAAAGAAAATCCAATTATGCATTTAAAATTACTTATTAAATTGGCCAAACACATTTTTAAAGACATCTAGATCGAACATATTTTTTCGTACATTTTAAAATAACTGTCATGAATATATTTTTTCGTTTAACGATCATGCGACGAAAGTGTAATGTGTTAACTGGCAGTGTGTATTCCATGCGACATATTTTGCAGACAGTACTATATGGGCCACACAATAATTATCCGTCCTCTAGTTACGTGCAATGTCGCGTCCGCGGCTATATCGAAAAACTTTTAATTTAGCCAAGTCTCCTTTGTAAGTCTTTTAAAAAGCTTCAAGTATTGTATGCATTTAACAAGGAGCCGCGGTGACAGTTATTAATGGATTCCATACTATTTTTCTCGGATGGCGCGAAGGATCGTCTTAGGTACCTACCGGTCTTTGTTCGTCCGCTATAATGGATAAAAGTTCGTTTCAAATACTAGACATAAAAGTAAATTAAATTTTATAAAAATTAAAAGCAGACCTTTTTTGTTTTCACCTTAACGCCAAAGTCAATAGTAGTGACAAAATCTCACATAAACATGGCATATACAAGCTGTCCCAAAATTATTTTTAGTTACTTAACGTCGCAAACTTGGTATGTACTATCGCCACATCTAATTATGTGATAATCTACATACGTTTCATAATAGTAATTTACTTGTATACTTGTGATTAAGGAACCTTTGGTAGTAATAGTGATTAGTTATGACTGATAGTCAAGCAATACGTAATTTGATCCATGACACTAATTGCCATTAGGCTAAAATTGTTAATTGTCAAAAATTTAACAAAAGCCAATGTCAAAACAAAAACGAAAATACTGAACCGCTGAGGTTAATAATTATATTTCCATTAGTATTTTTTTTTATTTAATAATAGCAACCAAGGTATTATTTCAATGTCTTTTCGTATTGATATTACGCAAGTTTTAATCCTGTTTTTTTTTTTTTACGAATACGTATAGTGACAAAATCAGTTTTCTTCTGCTTATGCTAATATCTAAGAAAATACGTACGTCTGTTGTTTTTAACTTTTCTTTAACTGACTTAAAAAAGGAGGTGGTTCTCAATTCATCTGTTTGATTTTGTCGGCTGATATTCCTAAAGAACAAGAGACGGTTTTAAATTCTGAATTTAAAAATTCTTAACACATATCTTGCGGCCCTTTTGAAGCTGTCCTTGCTCGATTCTCAATTATCAACAGAATTTCAATCATTGTCTACGGTCGGCAGCGAGCGGTATTTTTCCGAATACTCAGCCGCTTTCGCCACATCATTAGTCATCCCGAGCCTCGAGCTCTGCCGCTTTTTGCGACCGCACTCCGCTGATGCACTTCTGCGACTGACTGGGTTATGCATTTCAAGATTGTTCTTTATTTAAAAACTTAAATTGAATGCACAAAGGTTTTATTACACTTTGTGACCTAACTTATGACCATGCGAAATAAAACTAAAACTAAGTAAGTTTATGATAAGTATCAAAATTACAAAATACTTTTTTGACAACCTCAAAAAGAAGCGTAATCTTTAGTATCTACTTCAGCGCCTTGAGCTCATATTTTGTTAAATTGACAACTAGGTTATGCATTTGAGCATATATATTCCTACAATAGAGTTTCTTTTTTAAATTAGAAAATAAATTTGTCAAACGTAACAATATTTCTACTACGTAGAAATGATGGATGACATATTTTGGACTATACAGTTGATATCTAATTCTACGCTCAACTATTTTGGCAATGTTGTGTTTACACAAATACAAAAAACACAATGAAAATGATATTTCAGTTGAATGAATATTAAAGCAGTAGCTCCCAGATGTCGATTCAGCCTCCGGTCGCTCAATTGTTCGTAGTCAGACGAGCGCAGGCCCTTGGGGGCGATCTATCAAAACGTCTAACGCGAATGTTGCGAACGATCCCCTTAGAAAAGTTAGAGTTCTCTCTGTTATTTGGAAAGCGATTGTTTCGTAATAAGAATATCAGAGCGCGTCAAAATATTTACGCTGATCCGATGCAATTTTCCGGGCGATCGATCAGTATGTCTGTCAGATGATTGTTAGAAAGTTGTTACATTCGATAGATGCGTGAAATTGAACACGAGTTGAATGGTATTGTGATCTTTATTAAATGGCTGTGTCTAAGCGGAATGATTGTACAAATATGTTAATTAGAATATAGAATAGTGATATTTAATTAAGTACGCAGCATTAGTTTACTTAAATTATAATAGAATGCGGAATGTATTGCTCATGTAATGTTAAAAATATTGTTGCACGCCACCTACGTCCAGAAGACATTGGATTCGTTGATCCCTTTTTTAATTTAAAAAAGTAGCGACGTCTTTAGTGTGAAACAATTGACGAACGAACGAACGAAAACGAAACAAAAAACGATCTTTAACAAAAAAATTAAATAGTAGGTATACACCAAACTTATAATTTTTTGAATATCATTTGTTTAATTAATAAGCTATGTTGTTAATCTATGTTCATCTACGCTTAAATGTGAGTGTGAAATCTCAGCCATTCAAAAATACGTGAATCGATGAGTTAAAAAAAGCTCGCTGAGTCCTCAGTCCCTGTGGGATTATTCGCGGGATGGAGTGCAAAGAGTGACTGAGGGGTGGAGATAAAGGGGAATGTTTATCCCGACTCGGAGATGTCTCCCGTTAACTCTCGTATATAACATAAATTATGCATTGGAATGTAAATGCTTCGAGACCCCTGTCGTTTCATCGTCCCGTTCCCCCCTTTCATTGGTCCACTGAGCAGATATCAGTACTTTTAAATAAAAATACTATAATACTGTTTTGTTTTTGTGATCTTTTTGAGTAACGTTAGGTGTTTCTTAGAATTGACGACGGTAAGACATCAATATTAATAATCATAAAACACAAAAGTTTGCAATTAATTTGATTAAAGAAAAATGTTGTTTGATACAATTTAGGTGGAAAAAAATCTGAATTTTATGAACAAAACTCTTACAGTCTAATACGTTTTGTTTTGTAGGTATTATGTGAAGATGGTGAAGATCCCAAGGTACTTATAATAGTAGTGTTTAGTTAGGTAGAAACCTAACTGAACTTTGTGTGAAAATTAATTTCATAAAACTCTATATGTAGGAAAATTATATCACACTCACAAAAGAAAATAATATTTTCTTCTATAGATACGCTCCGACCACCCAGCTTCTACAGAGATTCTCAAGAAATCGCGTCCACTACCAGAGTAAGGGCGCACGAGGAAAAAAATTGTACCGCGACGCCAGCGCCGCCGCCGCTGCATGTCGAGACTTCTCTGATTAATGAAACATCTGCTCATTCAACCGGAAAACGACCTAAGCGACGTGTACCCAACCAAAGAAAGTTAGACTTTATTTCGCACGACCCAAGGATAGAATCACGGTGATATTGTTTTAAAGTTGTGTTCTTTTATCCTAATAAAATCAAGAATACCAAACGTTTCCCCTCAACGCTGTAACATTTGACGTCCTCGTGCGACACATATACATAAGTACAGAATGGCAAAATATGGATTTATTCGCTTTTGTTAAAATGTTAAGGCAATATTTGTAGAGCAGCGTTCTTAAATTAAGAGAACATGTTCATAAAAGTGAACTTTATTTTTCAAATATAATTTTTGTAGTTGAACATCCCCAAATTAGAACTTATAAGATATAAGTACTAGATATTATATTTGTGCATTGTGAGTGCAAGGGGATATAAGATGTCAGTAGTAGAGGATCTATAAAGATGTTTATTTGTAACTAAGAGTAGGCAGTGGCTAGAACTCTGAAATGCCAGCAAGAATATTTAAATGTCAGAAGTTTATTTGTATACTAGCTTTCACCCGCATCTCCGTCGTTGCGGAATTAAAAAAACTTAATAAGTAGCTTATGTGTCTTTTCAGACAGTTCTACATCTGTGAAAAATTTCATCGAGATCCGTTCAGTACTTTAGGCTACAAATTCAAGAAACATTCATTCATGCGTCGAAACATTCGTATGTGCATAGCTAAATAACAATAGTCAGAAATGAAATAGAAATAAGAAAATAGGAACATTTTCATTGAATATATCAAAATATTTACAGAGTATTTAAGTACTCGGGAGTCATGAACTCGAAACTGGAACGTACAAGGCTTCAGATGACGTCATTTGATCGGGAAAGGAGGTGGCGGAGTGGCGAGGAGCGAGAGGTGAAATGGAAATAGCAGGGGGGCGCGCTGTCAGCTGTCACACGTCTGACATACGATGACGTTTCACGTCACAAACTTACGCGTGGCTTCGGAAAGCTTCTTACAATATTGAAGATATATCATTATACTATACTTAGGAATGTTTACTGATATTGTGTACATTCAGGATTGTTCCAGATTTGATAGTTGCTATAGGTACCTAAGAATTTTTTAAATAATTCTTGCTTAAAGAAACTTTTCTCAAAAAATTGTTATGTTACTATGTATGTTTGTTATAAAGGTAATCACATAAATTTAACATAAGACCCAACCCTCGATATGGGAGGGGCGATGTACTGCAAAAAACGTCGGCACTCGGCCCAACAAAGATAGGAACGAACCCACTATTACACGAAATTGGCTATACGATTCCCTTCACGATGGATATTTCGGAATTCCAAATAAGTTTGGGAGAATCCGTTTTTTATTAATATTGCATTTGTTGGCAGGTAGAAATAACAAAATTTCAATAACATTAGGTTTAGGCCATACTTTTAGGGAAAGTTTTAAATGTTATGTTTAAGTTTGTGAGCTTTGAAAACATCATTCAGGCCAATATGGGAAGTATGTTAATATCTGAGAACGTTTTAAATAGAATACATCAAATTTATAATTTCAAAATAAAACATGAAACGGTAAATTTAGCGATGAAAACTTTCAAGTGAGTCGACTGAATTTAAAACTGTGTTTCATAGCAAAACAAGAAACAAATAATATGATCAAGGCAGCTAAATAGGTTTTTCTACAATTCCGTAATACTAAAACGTTCGAAGTACATACAAATGTACATTACAGTTTGATACATTACTTTCAGAAATAAGGTTTAAATTTGTGTGAATCGTAAAACGCGAAGTTTGATAAAGGGCCTGTCGTATTGTTCATTAAAGTTGGATTAAGTTTGCGCGGGTCGGAACGAGCAGCCGGTTAGCGAGGAAGCAGCAGGCCGAGGGCACAAGAAACTTTATCAAAGAAACTTCGTCCGTCGTCGTGATAGCAATGTCTTCATTGAATGACTTTGATTTAAATAGCTTGAGACGTTAGAGGAAATTCAGTTCGGTATCCTTAAATTTATAGCATGAAACGTTTATTCAAGTCGAAGTTTCTGCCCAATAGAATATTTTGCTTGTGTATTTAATACTCAGACCTTGCAAAAATATATCAAGTGATCTCGAACATTCCACATCCTTTAGCCTAAGTAGTGTTATGAAGAACTGTTGAGAATAGTTAAAACCGCTGAGTTACGCCTTCATAAACATGATATCATTGACTACCTACGGTTATTCTGTTTAAAAAGTTAACTTTTTTATTTTTTGTAATTACCAAATAGGTCGTCTGTTCTAAAACTCGCTTCGGTACAATATCTCAGATCTAAGTCTGTTTACGTATTGATCGGACACCCATTGATCGGATGTTCCCACCTTTTGTAGCCGCAGCGGGTTGGAAGCCGATGCCGTGACTCAGCAGAACCGCCAGATGACCGTGATAGGTAGCATTGTGATCGTCTAATTCAATAAAATCACCGGACATTTTTGTTTATTTGTCGGTACCCTTGTCGGAGCTCCTTAGTGTTGTATTAGCGGCTTAAGCTGCATGATACGTTGAGCGTGACTATACCTTTGTTCTTGTTGGCTTAGTTAGACGATTCTCCACGGAGATGGTCGGCTCGTCTCGAGGATTATTATGTATGACATGTTTTACTATTGTTACAAGATCTTTTTTTCTTCTCAAATTAGTGATTGTAATATGATAAGATCTGGGATTACAGACTTCTTCTGTTCTTAACTACAAATAATGGTAAGAAGTAACTGAAAAGAACTACGACAAATATCTAAGGAAAAAGAATAAAATTATTAGGTACGTGGTATTCTATATGTTACTACTATTACCTTTTATAAATATAATTATTTATCGCAAGTTGAGTAGATAATGCTTCTCCAATGAGGTATATGTTAATGTAATAAAAAACATAAAATGATTTGAAATAATAAATGAAAATGTTACAAAAGAAGCTACAAAAGAAAAACAAGTCCAGAAAAACATAAATCGAAATTAAAGAAAGATTAAAATAAAATGAGAACATCTAAAGTCCTCTGAAACAGGAATTTGGAAAATTAGTAATAAATATTTAAAGCGGTAAGCCACGACAAACACAGTCCATGTTTATTCGATATTATTATAGAAACGGCTCTTTAATCTTCTACGCAATAAGTTCGCGTCTAACTTTATTCTCTTCTACGTAAACGGAAAAGCTCTTACGAGTAATAAAGATGGCTGCAGCCGTTCTGGGACCTTCGCGCTCCTTTATCGAATAGTCTCATCTCTTTCTGCCCCAAACGTTGATTAATATGCGAAAAAGAGACAACACACATCAATTGTAGAGACTTTAAAAACACCTGGTAAGGGAAACTGAACTGTGTTTAGTTACAATAGAGTTTATATTGTATTGTACGGTTGTATAAAAGAGGTAGTAAGGCAGCTCCGCCTTAAAAATGGAAGGTGGTATGTAAAAATTGATGAACACGTATAGCCAGTCGTTAAAGTGACAGACTGCGCTGGCGTGTTGGGCAGTGTATATTGTCTCAAAATGTTGGGACTTTGCGCGCCTTTGCCTCTATTGTTTATTATCAAAAAGTGATAAATCAAATGACTTCGCAATAATTTTAATAAATATAAAGAATCCTGTGAACATTTCGCGTAAGCTTACATTGACGTTATGTGATAGTGATTGTTATTGGTGGACTTTAAAGACCTGTAAGTGGTTATGATGTGTATTTTGAGTTTTTAAACACATTTTCATGTGGTAATAATTGTAACGGTTGCTTTTTAATAAGTAAATACTATCAAAGACCAAAAAATTTAGGGCTAAAAGTATTGTCTGCTAATATTTACAACATTAATATGACCGACAAGTAAAGAATATTCTGTCTTTTAATTCCAAAAAGAGGTAACAATTTACTTACAAATCCTAATAAATCTTTTAAGAAATGCAAATTATATCATTAAAAAAGTTATCAAAGTTATCGACCCATGGTAAAAAATAGTCCATAACCTGCATTAAGCCATATAAATAGTTTCTTGTAACCGTTCCAATTATTATAAATAATCATAGAATAAACAGGATACATTTTCCAGGCATATTAATTAAGAAAATGATAAGACTAAGCGACGTTTGAATGTCGGCCATATTGTCACGCGCGGTAACACGGTGATGCGCGGCGCGGACGCCACGATGAGCTCATTCCTCATGAACGGTGGATACCAGCCGCAACCCGACCCTAAATTCCCGCCATCCGAAGAATACAGCCAAGCGGACTACATCCCACCCGGAGAGTACTACCAACATCAGCACTTACAATACGGTTACCAACACCAATATGCGCCGGTTCAGATCGGAACAGGGTATGGATATGGTGGTTACTATCACCCATTGCCTCAGCATCCACCCGTCGCTCCTCCACCTCGACCACCAGAGCCGTCGCATCCATCAGACGCGGATCATGGCTACGTTTCCCATGGTACTGAACCTACGCCCGGTCTGGCAGAGCTCGGCTTACGTTTGGAAAGACATATTGAAGAGGCAGCGCCCGCCGGTAGAAAGCTACACGCGTTGGGTCGCGAAGGCTCGCCTGTATCCGAGATGGATGACGAAAGACTCCTTCTAGATAGCCCTCCGGTAGAAGACGATGATTCCTCTATTTGTTCGGACAATACAGATAGAGTAATATATCCATGGATGAAGAAGATTCATGTTGCTGGTGCTTGTGAGTATTTATAAGTTTATTTGATCTCTAGACTAGATTGCTATTATTGGTACAAGGTTCTAGAAACAATAACAATATTATTTTTATACACTTTTCTGTTTAAAACCATGCAAAGAAGACTTGTTAGAATTTAATTACATAGGGTACTAGAGGACTTTTCTTAAAATACACTAGCAATGTTTGAAAGTAGACAGTGGATTTAACAAGGTGCCGCTCTTAACGTGCAATTAGACTAAATTTATTTGTAAGTCTTTTAGAATTACCCAATTGTTTTTTTTTTTGTTAAAACGACTAAATATATGTATATTCACATTTAAAATAATCGTTTCGATCGACATTGTACGGAACGGTTGCCATATTTTCAATAGGGGTAACAATAATTGAATTATAACAAGAACCAACCGTACTCCCAATAAAAGGGGTCTCAGAGTCGAGTTAAGGGGACAAAGTGAGGAATCAACTGTTAATGCACATTGAGCTGTATCCCTCTACACTTTGGTAGTAATACATAAGGTACTCATGTAAATGTATAACGAACCGCCATTTTTGTAAATGTTCTGTTTCACGCATTCACATTTAACAAGGGTTTGTCTTTAACAGGCTATTTAACTATGGGAACCTACCCACTTTCTTAATTATCGATTATGGCCCACGGTGAGCTTTACTTTTTGCTTCTTCAAATTTACAAATTAAACAAACGCAGTAACAAACTAATTAT
>JAOCNA010000032.1:5834754-5847999 GCA_026546675.1 Papilio helenus | reverse complement strand
ATTCTTTCACGGTTTGAAAGGTAATTTATCTGTGAGTAACATAGGCTGCTATATTTTGGATTATTTTTTAATTTCACACGGGCGAAGTCGCGAGCAACAGCTAGTATAACAAAAAGTAAACAAACATTTCTTAGTTATGTAGGATGTCAGCAATTATAGTATATCTTTGAATGTTTTTTAAAAAAAAAAGCCTTACACTTACGACACACTATTGGCTATTTATTTTCACGCTATTTTTAGGGAGCAAATAAATTACATTTAACTCGAATATAGGGCATATAATAAAAGCAATCATTGTGAACTAAGCTTAGTGACACGTCCGTCCGGTCTACTGTCTAACGAGATGCCATATGGTGCCGTGTGGTGACTCAATACTACGCCGTTCTGAGACGAAACTAAAACGTGTTTTTAGCAATATTATCTAACATGTAATAGACAACAACGGTACAATGAAATGCCCAAAAAATTACATCCGATGTTGTAAATATTTATGTAAAAATTAGTAAAATATTATTTAATTAGAAATTCGATGTTTTAGAAGGAAACAACTTTTAGTAGTCTTTTAGTTTCAATATAGCAAATGTTCTCTTTAATACTACTAATACGCAATAACTATGAGATACTTCTTACGCCGTGCACAATTTTTTTTAAACCTAAGTGCCAAAACTTGCCATTTTGAATGTTTTTTTATTTTCAGTTTGGATACTAGAAACAGTTTTGGTTATTTACAACGCTAGAAGCTAAAGACTCAAGTCGCCCCCTATCCAATCTTTAAAACACATTCCAGAAATTAATCTTCTATACATATAATAAAATTGGAGTGTCTGTTTGTAATATCAAAAGAAAAAAATCAGATTTCGGGAAGACGATGTATTTGTGTTGCCGATAACGAAAATCGCATTTAAAAATTTTTTGTCTGTCTGTCTGTCTGTCTCAAGCCGCGTTTGTTCCGGGTAATCTCCGAAACGGCTGGGTTGATTTTGACCGGACTTTCACTGAAGGGTAGCTGATATAGACGGGCATATTATAGGCTACTTTTTTATCATAATATTGCGTGGACGAAGTCGCGGGGAACAGTTAGTATAACAATAATTTTGTACAAGAAAATACAATTATTAGCTAGAATTACACAATTAAGCCAGACAATGTTATTTTTTTTAGTACAACCACAGCAAAGTTTTTTATTTATTATTTTATCCTTTGGTTAATAGATAGTTCTATGAGTAGCTATGTAAGTAGTGTAAATTAGGCCTTGTGTTATCTTAGGTAGGACTTTTAATTTTTTAAATTTCATTTTACCGATTTTAAATGACCGAATTTTTAAATAACACTTTCCCTAACATAAGTGCAGCCAAATGCATCGGTCTGTGTCAATCAGCCCTAAGATAATTTCGCACGACAGCGCCCGGCCAATCCGTGGCCACCCCTTCCCCTATTGGTGAATTTTAAAAAGGAATTTAATCTGTTCCCCTTCAGACAGCTGACGAGACCTTTTAGAAGGGACCATTTTGTTGATCTGACATCTACAGAATGTTTAAAGTATTTAACTGTAGAAAAATTAAAACTTGTAAAGTTTCTTGGAGCCTTCTTTTTGTAAATCTTAATTTTATATTTACTTGGGTACTTTAAATAATGATATGGGTTTATTTGTTGAGATTTCATATTTATCTAGAAATTTATTTGAAATGATTATGTTTTTTGTGCGTTTTAATGGTTACATTACTTATTAAGCCATGACGATCTATCATCATTTGTGAAATAATTAAATAATTAAAAAATAAAATCATGATTGTTTACGACGCCATCTAGTTACAATTTTGGATACTAAAGTTTTTTTTTTTCTTCAAACGTGTGGTTTTTTAACTTCTATAATTGATCTGCGTATGATGGGCAATAGTAATATCATTCGGTATTATAAATTTAAAGTAAAAAACCTAGTCCTAATAAACACTAAGAAGTTCAAATTAATGTTTTAGAGATATTGAAAAACTATATCACTTACCTTTATACTTACCTGTTTTATTTGAAGACTGCAAGTAGCCACAAGTCAAGATGGTAAAACATGACCATCAGATGAAAAGTTGAGACAGTCCCTGTATGGTTGAAAAGGGGAAAATAACGCAACCTAAGTAAATACCGGCGTAGTAGAGGATGAAGTAACATGTTCTGCATACCGAATAAAATTGTCTTCTAATACCTTTGTGCTTCAAAAACTGTACAATGGATATATAAACTATTCCAACATTATATTAATAGTAGACCTCTCCCCTAGACCTAGCCTAGATCAAGAGCTGTCGACGTCCATTCATCTCAGTCTTGTTAGTATATGCAATCTTCTTCTATTCTTAATAAGTTTGACAATAACCAAGTCGAAAGAGCTAGAAGCTGCGGCTCTAGCTATTCTTGCTTATTGCTTAGCATTAGTTGTAAAATGGTAAACATTTTCTGTGAATAATTAATTAAAACATTGAAACACTTACCTGAATACGCGGCTTTCTATGTTCGGAATGCTGGAGACACGGTGGCTGGATGCCACGATCTTCATAGCGTTGTCCTACCAAAAAGAAGTAGATATTAAAAACAAAAATTTACACATGTATGGCATTGGCGTCAACAGGGAGAAGGGGGAGCAGCTAGGGAATTTAAAAATGTAAAATAAATATAGACAACTTCGAACTAGACTATATTAATGGTATCAGCCCCTTCCAGACACACTCAAGAGATCATAATACCTATATGATATCTTGAAAACTAAAAAATAATTCAAAAATATAATTCGAACCCCATAACATTTCAAGGAGCGGCAAAAAAAACAGATATTATATTAGTCCAGTTGTAAAAATTGAGGTGAATTAACTAAAATAATTTTAAAGTCTTGTTAAGAGTCATACTGAGAGTACTAAGCATTAAGTACAAATATGACAACTGACGCATTTTTAAATATAAATGTAGATTAGATTAAGTATCTAATTAAACAAACGTTCATCAATGTAGATTCCCGTCGTTACGTCCCTGAACTAAGCAGCTTTCCCGTTTGCGCCGCCATCTCCCTTTAGCGCATGCGTAAACTCATTCTTTATTTATGAATTCTCGATTTTTAAATTCAATTTGTCTATTGCTTTAGAAATTTTAAAATATAGCTGGACAATATAAAACATCGTAACATGATGTAATTGTAATTAAAATTGTTTTTTTTTTTTAAATAAATCAACTTTAATTGTTTCATTACTAATTTTATAAATCAAGTTTTCTCAGAATTGTTAGTTCTTACGTGTATTTTTATAGATCGCGTTTCTCAAATTATATTTTAAGTTGGAATAACGACATCTAGCGTTTTGTAACTGAAATAGAAGTGTCAAATGTTTTCCATAGACAACCGAGACGTTGATAGAAATGGCTAAGAGATGGCGCTGTTACTTTAATTAGGAAGGTACGTTATATAAACAAAATTTTTGGGATTCCGCGTTTTTATTAATCAGTCGACTACTATAATAATTTAATAACATAACACACACCTTTAAAAATATAATGTTTTCTTTAACTTTCACAACGTTACTAAAATAGCCTATATAATGATGTTCGCTTTTTAATATTAGAAATAGGATAAGCAAAAGCAAAAACAATTATTGTTCACTGTATCTCATCAAAGAAATCTATCTCGTAAAACCCGTCAGCTTAAACAAGGTGCGGGGAATTTCCGATGCAAGTCCCCGCTCCCTGAGGAAAAATCAATACTCCCGATTGCTTTGTATCGGCGCCGCATAAGGCTACATCTAGACTAGATCATTTTATTCATATTATTAACTTTGCCAAAACTAACTCCTTTTTTCTAATCTCAGCCACCACAAATATGTCTTATTTTAAATATTAGAATGATTGAGAACACGAAAAACTATTTGTAAAATTTGTGCATTACGGTAGACTACGTATTGCAATCTCTAAGAAAATTAATTAAAGATTCCTTTTTATTTGCTATTACATTTTTAGAATTGTGTTTTTAGATTAAATAAAAAATAAAGTTAAATCTTCAAAGATATTTTTCAAGAATGTGAAAACCAAAAGCGACTTTATCTGAATTACATCAAGGTTTACCTTTTTAATCTTCACTAACATCTCCAATTTAGAAAACAGAAATTAAGACACTTTTTGTTTGTGAAAGTTATGAAAAAAAAAACGCCATAGCAAAGTTAAACTAAACAAGATTTAGTACAATAACAATACCCGAGCACAATTTAAAGTTACATTGTATTACACAAGTCATAAAGAAAAAAATCTTCACTCCAGTATGAACATAAGCTGCCCCGATTTGGTTCAATCACTGCGCATGTCCGAACTTAACGCAGGCGCACTAGAGGTGCCTTTGTGGCGGCCATATTTTATTGCTTTTTTTTGGTCAGCCTTTAAACAGAAATATCGCCATTCATGGAAGTCAGGTATAAATTTCATGTTAACAGTTTTTATGCCGGGGGCCTAATGCAACGGAAGGCTACTATACGCCGCTCGGGGATTAACTAAAATTCTTTTAGTTTTGTTTGGTTAAAATTTTTGTTGTCGAAAAAATCGCTATGAATCCATTGTTAAATTGTTTCTATAATAGGATTAAGAGGCATTTGTATCTAATATCTTGTTAAGTCCACTTTTTTCACACTACTCAATATTTGAATGACATGGTTCTGCCTGATTCGACCATTTTTGCTACTCCCATAAAATGCAAATTTGGGCGTAGCAATCTGGAAAATTGTTATGAAAAATTTCTGCTTAGATACATGAATATTGGAAAAATAGATGAATGGATACAATATTAATAGTATTAACTCATAAATTGCTCAGCATTCATTAATTTCGTAGTACTATAACTAGGAATAGTTATTAAAATTTAACAATTGCAATCAATTAAAATACAAATGCAAGTAAATTGAAAAATATTTCTCTTTTATTTTTCACTTACCTGTTAAAATCCTTATCGATTGAATTTTGCGCATCGGAGCGGGTTGGCTGCCAGCACTACATCTTCTACTGGCCGTCGTATTGACACTACGAAAGCTTTTCAGCGCGCACGAGCGAAACTAGTCTGTGAAAATGCTCAAAAGCTGCTTCATCATCTCGTGTGTTTCAATGTTTAGTGCCATCTATCCGCAACCTTAGATACTATTAGGACGATTGCAACGTTCCAACACTTGCATTGTGAAGGTTCAAATTCAAAACACGAAGTCCTAAATAAAGCTGTTTAGATTTATCATAAATTGATTTAAAAACTTACCAATATTTTATTTAAAAATTTTATAATTTTATACATTCTTACTTCATAATGTCAAGTTAGATTAATTCAAAAATCTTATAAGAATTTAGTTGACTAGTTGACTACAGCGCCATCTGTCAAAAGACTACTTAAAATTTCGCTGTTTTGATTCAACATATTTGTTGAAACAAAATGGGTTCAATATTTAAAAAATAGATGGCGTTTTAGACAATTGCACTTAAGTGAATTTGTTTTATTTTTTTTTTTCAAAATACAAATAATATTTATTCATTCAATTTGAACAACAGATGCATTTTTCAAGTTAGTTCTAGAAATATTTTGAGTCATCATAACCTTTATCTTCTTAGTTTTCCTCTTTAATAACAGATGGTGCTTATTACAATCAGTTTTTTTTTTTTGTGAAAAATATTGCATAGAAAAATGGTAAGTCTACGAATAGTAATTTTACCACCGGGAAAAAATTACTAATGAAATCTTTATTGATTACTGGAAAGGCAATAATTTTTGCTGTTTTGTGAAATGACCGCATTTTAAATTTATACCAACATAGATGTAAATTGGCATAGTTATGTCATTTTAAGATACATCTTAAAAAACATATTTGTGGTAAATCATTGATTCTGAATAAATCAAGTTATATACTGCTGCGTGGTCGTATATTTAAGTTATACAAAATATGCTAGACTTTCTCTTCAATAGTAATGAAGCGATGATTGATAGAGCTCTTGTCCACGACTGTACTTAGCCTTTATACTCCGGCCAGTGCGAGGGAATTTTTACGTTCCGGAGAATTTTCTCACTTCAATAGTTTTCAATGAAGACATTTAGTGTTTATTATAAAGGATATTTATCATAATATTGTACAAGAAAGTATTAATCATTTATTTTGACATTCGCTGCATATTTTTACTGAATGAAATAGTAGAATGTAATTAATTGTTGTTAAGAGCAGATAATTCATATTATTTAATAATAACTTATGCATGTTAATCTCATATAAAACCTCACCTTCTTGATGACGATGCTATTTTTACCTTTACATTGCAAAAATAAATGTACTCTGGTTAACTTTTTTGTAGCCCCATGTTCTTTGTGCAATAAGAATTTGTCCTTGATTGACCTTCAAATGTATATCGAGATCTTCAGAAATTCACGTCAAAATGAAATTATTTGAGATCCAGAACATGCTGTGATCTTTGTCTCTTACGCGCTTTAGAAATTCACATTTATCGTCAGATGAATCTGATCCAACATATGTTATAAATAAAATAGATTTTGTCGTTCATTTACTGTATAATAATCATCATACTTCTAATATTATGCGGAATTTGAATGGATCTTTGCTACTACGTATCTCCTAAGCAGTTTAACGGATCTCAATGAAATTTGGCACAGATGTTGAACAGTCTGGAAGAACACATAGCCTACTTACTAAGTTTTCCATAAGGAAGATACGCGTGCATAAGCTAATAAAAAAAGTGAAGTGTAAATTTAAAATGTATTATCATTACTAATGTTTAACTTTTTAATTTTTTCACCACCTGACATATCGATCATCCATAATAATTTCTCAAAATAACATAAAATGGAATCTTATCGGGGTCGTCAAAACGGTGTCTTACAAGGCTTGTACGACACCGCGCGCAGTGAAAAATGATTCGCGACACAGCACACCTTAATGCGAGCTATCTTATGATCGGCCTGCGGTCTCGGGCTCGACGGACAGCGATACATTAATAATATTACTCATTGTTGCGATACACTATCCGCGAACGTATCTTAAAGGGCATGCCTTTGAAAGTATTCGAGTCTCTTTTCCTTGCCCAGATGTCAGAGATTGGATGCTCCCATTGTAGTAGGAGGGTAAGACTAGGTCTAATGTTGAATATTAAATTCAAGAACATATAATTTCCAATAACAGCCATCATATCTATTACGTATCTATAGATAGAAAAGTTTTTAATTAGTTGGTGATCTAATTAGAAAAATAAATTATATTATATGTATACTCGGAATCCTTCTTATTGGGGCATAATACCTGAAGACCAAAGGAATATTTTACGATTTTTTCAAGAAAATGTTTCATCGCTTAAAAGCGATGTTTTCTTTTCTGTTTTGATTGGAGTCAATACATGTTGATAGTCAATACTTATGTAGGGCGAAGTCATCAGACTTCGTTTTCGGGTTAAAAATATAGTTATTTCGTTTAGAATGTAAGCATGCAGGAAGTGAATTAATTTTGAATTTAAAGGCAATTTTATACCTAGATCCTTTTCCCGACACTTGGAATATTAAATCTTTTCCAACAACTATATCAGAGCGAAGCGAACGAAACGAAATATTCGGACGGTATGATTTATAGGTTCTGCCTCCGATACGCGGCCCGCGACCTACAAACTGAGGCAACCTTCACATTTTTCGACAGTCTTTTGTTGGCGGCACGTGGTGCCGGCGCCCCAGGTTCGGCTGTCATGTCATCGCCGTTGCGTCCATTTATCATCACTCAATACTGCTATCAAACCAAGCGGCGTCTAACTGACGCTGCCAGCGCCATAAAACTCCAGACCCGAAATTCGTGAACGAAAGTGAATTGTATTATACGCAACATTATCTAAATTAAATATAACTCTATTTGTTTCTGTATACATTATTCCCTTATTTATTTTCAAAGTGACTTAATCAAACAATCATATATCATCATAATTTATTTTATCATCACCAATTTTTCAAATTTAATACACATTAATCATACAATACAATAATTTAAATGATCAGTGGATCCACACTACAGATCTCATTTAAATTGGAATGAACGATAAACATATTTATATTTTATTAATTACAATGAAATAACACAACTAAAACAGTATCATACAAAATATAAGGAAGATCGGGGAACAATCAAACTTAGGCCGCGTCCTATTGCACAGTAATTTAAAAGTCCATGATACATTTCATAAAAGTTACTTATGCATAGTTTTAAAGAATTTGAACATTTAAATTGAATTATTCTAATTACATCTAATATTTACAAACAATAAATAAAGAAACAAATTAATCGGTTCGGTAAAACAAAATAGTAACGTCCACACTGATAGGAAAAAAGATTTCGAAACTCAAATCGCTGTTTGACTTAAGAATAAAATTTAACAAAATATCACAGTTGACCACGACATTTCTATTGTAACAAAACGTTAAAATTTAACTGCAAGTCCTTCATCGGACAATGGGTTTGAAAATAATAATAAAATTAACTACATACGTCATAGTCGTTTAAGGAAACAATATATTTACTTGCTAAGGATATTTAAGTACATTTTACAAATACGACATTAAATATAATACGTAGTCACTTGTATTATCTGGTATAGCTTGTTCAGTTAAATAGAAACTATCATGAAGGCGCCTCAATCGCCTCCTTTATTTCATCGCCTTCTAATATGCGAAGAAATTATTTCTGGTTTCTGGTCAAGCTATATGCTGTGTGATATTCATAGAATGATAGCAATATTTTAAATGATAATAAAATTAGTAAATCTTGTAAGACGAACCGTGTTACAAGTGATATAAATATTTTATTACGTATTTACAACTAAGAACAGGAACATAAAATAGTTCTTAAAGAAGTACTAAGTTGAATAATATATTAAATTTCCATCATACCAGCTACATGACAAAATGTATTTACAATATAAAGAAGAAATTTCTACTTATTCACATTATTTATTTTCATTAACTGAGCTTATATTTTCAAACGGCAATGTCTTTCCAAGCATTCCTTTGATCGTAGCCGATCAATGGTTATTGAATCAAATTATCAATGTCATACGATTCGAATGGTTTTCGTATTCGACAATTTTTACTAAATCCCTGTACATTTCCGAATTTGTTGTATGTGGCGGCTAACGCATTACCAAATTCAGATTAATAATACCGGTGACGCACAGCATTTCGTAAAACAAACGATGTCTACCTTAACTAGCTAGCCATCACAATATACATGATTAACTTTAAATTACTTTACACTATTAGGAATAGTATGCAGATCAAATTACGGCTTATGACTAGGTAAAATTCTTTCTACACCAATGTTTGTCATTGTTTAAACGTTTTTCATAAACGTCCAAACAATAATGGTAGCGATCGAAGATATCCTTCGTTCAAATATTTCCGATCATAGTGTCGGACACCTAATAGACTCTATGCATTGAATTTATTTAATCTACGTTACATGTTTGGTCTTAAATAAGGATTTTGTTCACACGCATTTTCTTCTTCTTCACTTTGCACAAACACAAG
Source organism: Papilio helenus (assembly GCA_026546675.1). Lineage (NCBI taxonomy): Eukaryota > Metazoa > Arthropoda > Insecta > Lepidoptera > Papilionidae > Papilio > Papilio helenus. Next base: position 5,838,440 of record JAOCNA010000032.1, on the reverse strand, counting down.
TCTTTACTTTCACTGATAGTGTCACAACAGTTCTTTAAACTTTTGTCTAACACATATTGAAATTTTTCGAACAGCGAATAACTGATCCAGTCTGGTTGCTATAACATCAAAAATCTAAATTTGGATTAGAGATGGTACAAGCAACCTCGTCTTATATACGATCGACTGTATGTTTAGTAAATCAGTTATCCACTATTCGAAAAATTCCACTGATCCTATGCGGAGAGATGCGCGAATTGACTCGGGTGAAGGTCGAACTGGTACGGATGGCCATACGGATTCATATGGTACGGGACGATATTCATCGATGCCATCTTATGTTCCTTCTTCCACTTCATGCGGCGGTTCTGGAACCAGATCTTGATCTGGCGCTCGGTGAGGCAGAGCGCATGCGCGATCTCGATCCTTCTCCTCCGCGTCAGGTACCGGTTGAAGTGGAACTCCTTCTCCAGCTCAAGCGTCTGATATCGCGTGTACGATGTCCTCTGGCGTTTTGTTTCCCCGTTCGCATTCACCGTACCTGGAAAATTTTAAAACGAATCATTAGAAAAATTTAAATTACATGTTTGAGTTTGTTTGATGCAGTTTTATTAGTCACAAAACGTGAGGCACGCTACTATTTAGAACTGAATGCCCGTTTGAGCGCCAATGAATACTTGGCTCGATCGACTTCGTGCCTTGCTACGCTTGCCCGATTGTGATATACGGCTAGAGGCGATGCGCACGATTCGAGAGCGAGATTAAAAAGAATAAAATAAAAATTACACGCTTCTACAATTTGTTATTTTACTTCCGAGCTGTCGCATAATTCCGATCTTGTAAAACGCATTGTAGCCGACATGTTGCGATATAACTCATGGTTTTCGACACGTGTTATTGCAAGACAGATCGGCGTCCGAAATAGAATCGTGCGGAGATCAAGAGCGAGAATAATATTGTAGTAAATAAATAGTTATTATTTGTGGAAAGTCGAGAGAGATGTGCGGCAGTGAGACGAAATCAAAGGAGTGGCTGTCGAACGACGACGTCGCGAGCGGTCGAGTCATCGGTTGCAGGCGCAGGGCGCACCTGTCGCTCGCCGTCGCCGGCCGCCGCCCGCGCGCCTGGCCGCTCGCCATGCACCGTGATCGATACGCGCTGAGTCTCGAGTATGTCTACCAAATTAAACCGAGCCATTTGTTATATTTCTTTAAGTAGCCTCGCCCGCTAATGAGTAGCTTTTGCAGTATGATTAAATTCTGTTCAAACTGTTGCATTTAATAGTTCTTGTAACGAATTAAATCAGTTGGATTGCATAATGAAATCGAAAACGAAATTATTATAAGGAGCAAAGAACAATTGAGTAAAAGAATAAAATAAGTGTAACGAAAACAGTAGTGAGCTGATTTCCCTTATTCAAGCCGAGATGGCAGGCCCGCGTCAATAAAGATGTTAAACCGCTATAAATATTTAATGTCCGAAGTACTACAAGTGAAGTCGCGGCAAAAACCCTACGGATTGAAATGTTAGTGACAGCCCGATGCACAAACAACCGACTGACAGCATTATTTTAACATAATCCTTGTATAGAGACGAAACGAATGGACGCAATACGAGGGCATATGAATTTCAATGCGATCTCACGAATATGTTGATTTTGATAAAACGCTAACATCGAGTTTCTAATTTGAATTAAATATGACGAGGAAGTGCACGTTTCAATATTAAACGTAGAACTATTGATTTGGAATTATAGAATAACTTGATAACCAAAGAATAGTGAACAGCCGTAGTGGGCAAAGAACAACAAAGATTTGTTGAAAATTTAAGTCTTTTATTAACAACACAATAAACAAATTAATTGATGATAACCATCAATAAACCAAAATAAATGTAACAGATGGATTCGATTCATCTATACTAATATTATAAATTATAAATTATAAAGAGGAAACATTTGCATTTTCGTATGTAATAAAATAACTCAAAATCTACTGAGCCGATTTTAAAAATTCTTTCACCGTTAGAAAGGTAATTTCTGTCTGTGAGTAACATAGGGTATTTTTTTAATTTCAGGCGGGCGAAGTCGCGAGCAACAGCTAGTTTTTAATAAAAAGCAAAAAGTGGAAAAGTCAGTGAGTAAAAAAGAGACATTTTATTCATCAGTTCAATATCTATACTCATATTTTTACATTTGATTTTTATTTTATATGTGATAAATAACATACAATATCACGGAGTAACATAGGCTTTAATTATTATTACATTTTACTTATTCGTCCAGACGAAGTACCGGGATAAACCTAGTCAAAAACATAATAGTCCATAACATTACTCGTACATTGCTTGAATCTAATAATTTAATAACACAATTTATTCGCTGTCATCTGAATAAAGTTAAAATTATTTACGATCCAAGTGAATAATTGTTCACGTCGTTAAATTAACATAATGAATAGTTTCTGCAATGTTTATCTTAATTCGTGTACGTATATTCTATACATTTTCATTATCATTAATGATACTAAAGTTATGACATACACTGTGCTTTAAAAAGACTATACTTGTAATAAAATAAAATGACTCGTATTCGAAAAACATCCTACAAAACTTTCGTAATAATTGATTTTGTATGTGGTAGTACTTTATGCAACTTCATTACTAGCTGTTGCTCGCAACTTCGCGAAATTAAAAAAATAGTAAACACGTAGCGTTATTTAGTGATAACATAGCTTTTTAATGGTGCAAGAATTTTTGAAATCGGTCTAGTAGTTTATGAGTTATTTCAATACATACAAAAATACAAGAATACAAATCTTTCCTCTTTATAATATTACTAGCTGTTGCTTGCGACTTCGTCCGCGTGAAATTAAAAAATATAGCCTATGTTACTCACAGATAAATTAACTTTCGAACGGTGAAAGAATTTTTGAAATCGGCCCAGTAGTTTATGAGTTATTTCAATACATAAAAAAATGCAAATCTTTCCTTTTATAATATTAGTTATTAATCATAACTAAGAAATAGTTTTTCTTAGGAATTAACTTCCATGCATTAAGTAACAAATTTTCCTGAAATTTTGTACTTCAAAAATGTATAACTATTCTTAAGTTGGGTTGGTGAAAGGCCGACCGCAAAAACTGAAGCAAATTATTAATGGGAGAACTTTATCAGTGTAGAGGAATACACTGATAGAGGTAGGCGTAGAGACGGATGGATTGTGTGAAATGTAAACCAAAACGTATTGATGACTGAGATGACGAAAGATATGGAGGACGAAAACTTGGTGTACCTACGTAAAGAGGATAAGGACTAGGAGAATAGGACTTTATCTAGATTGTTAAGTCTCTATCTCTATACGTAACATTATCAAATGGACTTTGCGAACCAATCGAAGTGTACCAAACAAGTGACGTAATTGATTTGCATAGTGAAGGAGCGAATAAGTAGGGTCAGAAACAAAGAGCTGTTGAATATGCGAGCAGCAGGCGACGAACTCGGCGATATGCTAACCAGTTGGGGCGGGCCACTCGACTCGCCTTATACTCCTGCACGAAATTTACTACTCAAGCCTGGCATATTTCAAATATGTTTATGCGCTCTTGGCCTATTTACTTTTGTACTGCATTATTTGCATTTTAATCTATCTTTTCTATTTCAAATAAACACTATTGAATAAATAAAGTTTCTACATCTGCCTTTATATA
>JAOCNA010000032.1:5824494-5834654 GCA_026546675.1 Papilio helenus | reverse complement strand
GATAATATTCGCTTACACTATCATGCTCCTGATGATAACATATTTACATCATATTATTACCAAAGCCAGCATAAACATCCTGCAAAACTTTCTTAATTATTGATTTTGTAAGTGGTAGTACTTTGTGCAAATTCATTACTAGCTGTTGCTCGAGTCTTCGTCCGCACGGAAATAAAAATTGTAATAAATAATAGCCTGTGTTACTCAGTGATAACGTAGCTATTTATTGGTGAAAGATTTTTGAAATCGGTTCCGTAGTTTTTGATTTATTTCAATACATACAAAAATACAAATCTTTCCTCTTTATAATATTAATATAGATATCCCAAAGCCCTATCCACAGTTGAGGTTTTTTAAAGAAGACAAGACAGAATTTGGCATAGATGAACAAGAACAAGTATTAAATTAAAAAATATTGCATCTAAAATTAAAATATGAACTACGAATATTTTCTAAGTTTGACCATTAATTTAACTTAAAACGTAACAAAAAAAAATTAAGTCGCTATAAAGTAAAAAATTCTAGCTAGAAACTTGTCGTTCACATCGACACCACAAATAGGCAGTTTTTGTCCGACGCAGGTAATTCTAGGTCACAGACCATTGATATTCCGTCTGCCTGGATCTAGACATATTGCATGGTCGAATTTTAAACGAATGGCATCGTAATACTTATGGATGAGACGATATTTGTTAACTAAAACAGCTAGTGTCTGGTGACTTCATGATATTTCTTTATGTGTATCTTGTTTCCAAAGGAATTGCAGAGTTTCTTCTTTGTTATTTTAAACTAGCTTTCGCCCACGACTCCGTCTGTATGGATTATAAAAAAAATGTAAATGGCCTATGTGTTGTTCCAGACTATGCTTTACATCTATGCCAAATTTCATCCAGATCCGTTTAGGTTACAAACTCTAACAAACAAACATCCGTCCATTCATCCCTCCATTTTAACTTTCGTTTTTATAATATCAGTAAGATTTATTTTAGAACATTAAAGGTAAGTAGACAGAATAGAAATGTTTTAAATTTATCATTGATTAAATCTTTGATGTGTGTATAAATAGTTGTTTAATTTTCTATGAGGTATGCCTTTAAGTCATTGAATCAAAGGGTTATTGAATATCTGTGTTTGATTGGTATTTTAGTTGGTAGTAGTAACAATTTAATTTAAATAATATTGAATAATAAATGTTATATGCAGGTATATAAAATAAATAATCCATGTTCAACATATTTTTAATTTTAGATTGTCGATTTTATTGCAATTGTTTTCTTGTTCGCTATCGGTAAAAGAATATGAATTATATGACAGGATGTTGAGAATATAATCGACCGATCGATATGATGGCAACCTTAGAGTTCGTCGCAATGGACATTAATAAAAAAAGTTTTGCATAATAGTAGGCATTGCAAGATAACAATAATGACGCGTCAATAAACATAATACACAATCATGCAAGAAAAAAAATTTCGTTCCGCGCTTTTATAAAAAATGTTATCTTAGATAATTTTTAATGGAAATGTGATTTGTATTACATCAATTTGATTCACCAGTTTATTGTAAATCCATTCACACTCTGCGATAATTTTATTTGCTTATGTCATATTCCTTTTTTATTGAACATGATGAATATCATAAATACGAGTTGTAACATATTTCTATCTCGAGTACATCTTTCCATCAACGTATATACTTAATAAGCTCGCTCTCTGAATATGCCAACATAAAAATGTTTAGCGATAAAACATCAAAGACGCCATGACTAATGATATCTAGATGAAAACAGAATACATGCAATAAAAGTGTCACGTATTTTTTATAGCAGCAGTCAAATTAACTACAGCCAAAGAGCAAAAGGGCCGTAGATTTGCTATGAAATGAATTCTTTTTGAGTATTGGTGGCTCATATGTAAAGTACTTGATTAGTAAGATGCAGGTCCTGGGTTTGATCTTGCTGTTCTTTTGGTGAAGGAAAACATCGTAATCAATATCTACAAAGAAATTCAAAAATATGTGTGAAGTCAACCAACCCGCACTGGACCCACATAGTTGACTATGATATTTTAGGGTAGGCTCTGACCCTTAGTGTAGACGTATAGTTAGCTAATGATGCATATCATAGAAATGTTTCTTTAAATATTTTTGGGTTACTTAAATAGCAATCTTAACAGTATTTTTTCTTCTCTTGCAACTGTAAATCTATTGATTTTTTTTAAACTTTATGAGTCTTGTTCAATATTAAAACCACAGTCATTATGTTTTTCTTTATCGGTCATATTTTATGCTGTAAATGTAATGAATAGAAATGCTATGTCAAATAAAACTAAAATACTGCGCTTTAAATTTTCTTGTTGAAAGACATTTTTATACATTAAATGCAGATGAAAGAATTTAGTGGAAAGTTGTTTTTACTCGGATTGTGCGGTGGTATAATCAAATTGCACAATAAAATGATTGTTATCAAAGTACGTACATATACGTACGTACATGTACTTACGTACGTAGGTACGGAAATTTTGAGTATAATATCAAACATTTCTGTATATAGTCGAATTCTATGGAAATGAGGAATTTAAACAAACTTACTTAAATAATGTTACCATTATAAGGCTATACATAGACTTATAAAAAACAGACAGGTTTGTTTAAACCAAGGAAGTTAAACACTGAGAAATACCAACGATAATCCACAGATGATAAATGACATCGTCAACCAATGAAATATATAAAAGTAATTTCTCATTTCCATTATTAATTTGACCATAGTTAACAACATTTTGTGTTATTAACTAAAGAATAATACAAATAAAATTATAATAATAAATTTAATTCTGATGTTTTTTTAAAAGAAAAAAAAGCGATGCGATTGGACCGTAGGTAAAAAACTGCGTTACAAATAGGAAATATATCAAGTGGTTAATCTGAATATCCGTCTTCCAAAAATCAGGTGTAAATCACATTATTCTTCAAATAAAGTAACTATAATAAATGGTATTGTCTCAGTGATGGTAATGAGAGGCAGTCGCCAAGGCGTCTTCCCGTCTGTATGTATAACATCTGCCTATTACAAGCAGTCGGTGCATCGTCAAACAGGTCATCACACAATATTCAATATAGGCGAACAGGCACATTAATCATGAAGAACGGGTGGATTTTTGAAATTCAAAACACGACTAGAGTTTTATAAAAAAGATGAAGACACCGGTAACAATTGAAATAGGTAAAGAATATTGTACATATTCACTAAATACATTGTATGTTTGTAATAGGTTAAAAACTAGCTGTTGCCCGCGATTTCGTCGGCGTGAAATTAAAAAAAAAACAAAATACAGTCTATTTTACTCAGAGATTACTTGGGTTTTTAAGGGTGAAAGAATTTTTGAAATTGGTCCAGTAGTATTTGGGTTATTCCAAGTCATACAAAAAGACAAATGTTCTCTTTATAATATTAGTATAGATATACACATACGTATAACAATAACGTACTTGTGTGATTTGATAGTAAAATACATAAAAGTCTCCGAATGTGTGAGTAGAAAATAGCTTACTACAAAAAAGTCGGTTTTATTAGCAGGGGAACACAATTTGTATCCTGGTGTTGAACTTCATTTTTTAACTTTAAACTGTCGTGGTTTTTACAAATATAATGTTCGTAAGACAGTAATCGACTGACAGTCAGCCCGTGAACATGGCGCTGTGCCGAAATATCGGGAGCTAAAACAACCCAATTGTGGTAAGAAACCCGTATCTTACGAACATTATATTTATTTTTTAAATTGTAATGTGATGCAATTATTATCGCACGTAATCCAACTACTAAACTCTTGATTACTATTACTCGTAGGCACATGAAAATTTATATCTTTTTATATTTTAAATTTGGGTTATTTCATTATAACTAGCGTCTTATGTTTATTTAAATGTAAGTTTCGCTGTTTTTGGTTTCTGAAACACAATTCAAATTACAATACTATTGTAAGAGGAAAATTTTGCAGTGGTATCCAATGCCTTACCTTGAAATTTAAGGCTTTTGTTGTATGAATAAGTGATATCGACTGAAGGTATATCATTGCATTATGAGATATATCTACTTCAAAATTGAACATATACGAGTTACAAAGTATCTATGACTTTAAAAATTACATAGTAAGCTTTCTTTTTTACTTAAACACTGAGGTACTGATTAAAGTGTAATTAGAATGTACTGTAATAAATTAGGGAGTAAAGTTATTTTCGACGACGGAAAATATTTGCATACAAAAATTCATTTACTTTTTAAATTCTAAAGTACGTATTAAAGTTTTACATAATGATATAGCGACAGTGTAGACATACCTTTATGGCGCCAATTCACCTGCGTTCAACGTAGCCTGTCACCGCGACTTGTCAGTGCTGAGTGACAGCCGCAAGGTGGACTGTCAAGACACTCCCGACTTAGCACAGTTCCTGTTCCTGATTTTTTGTTACTATTTGCCTAACATCACGACTTTTTTAAACCTGTGTATTAAGCCTGCACAAAATTAAATTAGTTATGCATACTAATGTTTAAGTATATAAATAATCTCATCCGTCATGCAAAAGATTATAAAAAAGGGAAGACAGTATTTTGTAAATCATCAAAACGCTTCGTAAATTACAAGTCGCTCATCATTTTGTTTATATTTGTTAATAATCACATTAACTATTCTATCATGTTAAAACTTAATCTATTAAAAATAATCAGGCGCATTTAAAATCAACTATAAAACTTAAAAGCTTAAGATTAATCTAAATAAGTGTTCGAAATCAAAAAGGCCGACGAACATGGAGGGCTCACTGCAAGGCAATTATTTTACCATGTCGCCTACCTATCACGATTCTACCTACTTTTAAACGCTAACCGCGCTTCGTGATACAGAGTGCTGCCTTCTCGTATTTTTTTTTCGTATCTCTTGAGGGCTATCGCAATGTGTTGGCCAGTCCCGCGGTGAGACTTTAAGGAACTTTTTGATTTACTTAAAGCAACAAGTTTTTCCTTTTTAATTTATGATGCTATCTTTAAGAAGCTACGGTACGATATATGCGATATCTCGATGTTTAATTCTGTAATCTTTGATAAATAAATAGCCACCTTTTTAAAGAATGCAGATTAAGTATGCATCTTTTATTCTTAATATATCGTTGTCTTTGTAACTTAGATATGTGGGTAGTATGAACATTTTCGAAAAAGCATTTGTAGCTTCATCGACAAATTTTCGTGCTATGCTTCCTCATTGGAATTTAATTTATATAAATTTATAATAGATAGAAAGCCAAAGAAGTCTTGCTAAAAATAAAGACAGCATTATTGATCAGAATAATTATAGGAAGAGTCATGTGTACTACATCAGCTTTGTCTTCAGAAAACATATTGTATAAAATATAATGACTAATTAACAGTTCGGATGACATATTATATCTAATTTTAACTACAGTTAGAACTTAGATGAAGGAATAAGCTTTAGGAATAAGCGCTCTATGAGATTAAACATACGGGCTAAATTTGAAATCATTATTTTTGTTTGAGAATACAATTCACACATTTAAGAATAGGTTGGTTGATGTCACAGGCGGCTAGGAGTCACGGGAGCGTATAAAATGTAGGTAATGAAATATGGACGTGCGCCGCTGCGCGCACGCATGTACCAAATTATGTCATCAAGTAGAGCGACGCATCGTGTTCTGTTGGTCCAAATGTCGTTGCCTATCCTCTTATTGCTTGGCGCACTGCCTTGCTATTAAATTAAACGTTGTAAGGAAAGCTCTCTCAATGTCCTGAGTAACTCAGTATATGAAAGGGGTACCTAAACTTGCCTTCCTTTCTTTCGACAGCTTTTTATCATTGATTCATACATTTGATTAGTTCTTCTCTCTGAATCGTTATTGTATTTTTCATTTTTTTTAATTTTTTGACGTGATCGTATGACTTTTCCTTTTATATTTGCCATGTTTTCCGACATTAATAATATGAATTCAAAAGTAAACAAAGAGAATTTAATACGTTTAAATAAAAACAAAGAATGCTTTTAACTTAGAAAGGGGCGTGTACATTCAGAGCAATGAGGTTAAATATCTATTTGCGTCCCGAGACGCCACGAAGAAATAATGCACGACGTTTAAAACTGAATCCGAAGATTGGCTGATTGGGAAGCCGATGGGAGAATTACGAGTGAACATCTCACGTTTATGGTTCACTAATCACGACGGAGAAATATTAAGGACACTAATATCTTGTACACATTTACATAACATGCAATAAATCACGTGCGCAGGCGCAACGACGGCGCCGTTGATAAATTCCTATTTGAACTTTTTGATGGTCTATTTCGATACAACAGTGTACTGATTGAATCTTAAAGCATGCCGTCGCATTTTTTCTGCAATGAACTGTAGATACATTACTAGTTGTCTACGAGTAAAACGTTACTAAGATATTTTAAGAAACAAACAGTACAAAATCAAATAAAGGTATAATTCTAAGAGATGTTTCTTACTCGATTCGGTTCCGAGCACAATCTCTCACGATGTAAAACCGGTAATAATTTCAAAAGTATCGCCCAATAAATGATGCCATAAATTAAAATTAATAATACGCACGCCCAGCGCAACGCAGGCCTCATGTGCGGAAAGCTAATTGAATATTAATTTCATAATAAATCTGGCCGAGTCACTCTCTACATATGCTCTTTAATTTATAATCTTTTACGTAAGCAATAAATAAATATAACGTTTATCTTATCTTTGCTTTACATGTGATTTAAAATAATAAAATAACTCATTCAAATTTTGAATCCAAGAGCCCGCAACTGACTTTGTCATTAACTGTTCCTTAAGAAATAATTCCGAAAAAAAAAAAGGAATGCTTTTATAAACATCTACCATCAATAGTTGCAATTTCTATTAGTCATAGTCGTGTTAGTAATCACAGTGAAGTAACACTTAACGTAGTAGTGTCAAAAATATTGCAAGCTGATTTATTATCGCCATTTATACTAAACCAAAGATTACATTTTATTGAAAGTGATAAATGAGTAATTATTCCGAATCACGTCTCACAATTTGACAAGTCTTGGCATATTGAAATACATCACCTAATATCGTGGGACGAGTCTCATATGGCGCGCATAACAAACATCTTCCGTTTCTTGTAATTTATTACTTTTATCTCGAGCACGGTCTGGTCACCGCGCACAAACAAACGACGGCTCAGACAATAAGACAAATCGACCGATTACGGAACACTACCTGTTCGTGGTAGGCCGGGTAATGTCCATGCAAATTGCTATGCTTTTTTGTAACACTGTCATTATTACTTTCCTTTAGTGCAAATAAAAGTGGAGTCACTTTCTTTGACGTCTATTAGTATATTAATTGCTATGCCATTATGAATAATGTCCTTTCGACTTTACTTGTTTTCGAGACAATAGAACGATCCGGGGAAAAAAGTATTTCAATGGTAGTTGACCTGGTCAGATAAAGCACGCAGACCGACGTGGGGTTTGCAACATTTGGTAAGATTCGCACAGAGTCATGATTTATTGTTTGTGCTAAATGCGCTTTGTTATTTTGAAGCAAGCAGCCGCGTTGTTTTTAAAACACCGCTTATTGTGAATTTATAGTAGGGTTGCAAAATCAAATGCGACGTAAACACATTCTGAGAATTCACAAAGGAATTACAATGAACACATTAAGTATATAATACTAAATACATTTCAACAGGGAGGTCTAGTAGATGTAGATGCTATGGCACAAATTGTCTTACGAAATTCTACACAGAAACTGAACTTCAAAACAATATAGAATTCCTTGTTTGTTCCCTCAATTTCATCGTGTATTTACTTATCTAGTCCCTATATGAAATCTTATAGTTATTCTATAACTGATTTTAATAAAGAAGTCTCTACAATGTTGCTTGTTGAATAAAAGTCCTCGATGTTTTTGCGTATATAAATGTAGTCAGTAATAAGTCACAAATAGAATATGACATCATGGTAAGGACTCGTTTGCTCACTTTGAGGACTATCTATCAATTAAATGCGTACTACGGAACTTTATCAAAAACAATATGACATTACGATCTAAAACGCGTAGATACATAGCAGTAACTTCTGTGTTACATCTACGTGTTCAGCGAACGGTATCGTTTATCAAATTCGAACATTAATCTAAGACTAGATAAAGGCCAATCCACGGCACCCCGTGCGTCGAAAGAAATCTCCATACAAAACATTACTCGAGTGTGTTGAGCGATTTATGCGACGGCCAGCCCACAGAGCACGCCGCGTTCCTTATTGTATATTATTGTAGTGACACCGACTAATTTGTTGGTCGACTGATGAACAGGAATGGACTGCATTAACGAAATATCGATGATCTCGAAACGATAATAGTAACGCACAGAAAGTGCACATAGTTTCAACCTTTCTATTCATCTGTTTATAGAATAGATGTTTGCCAGTTATGTAAATAAAGAAAACGAAATTGAAAATAGATTATTTGCAAAGAATTGTTTATCTAAGTAAAATTTATTGCTTTGATAAATTTATGATCTGCGAACAGTGGTTGTTTCAACATTATCATTTACTACTTAAAGTTTGGATTATTTTTTTTGAAATTATCGACATTTTCATAATAGAAATAAAAACAATATTGGCCACTTTTTAAGTTTATCAAGAGAATTATTGATAAAATTGTTGTGCAATTGCTTGTTTAGTAATTAAATATTCATGACGATGAAAAATGCATATGTAAGCCACGCGATGATAAATATTTTCCACATTTAAATGTGGATGCAATCAATGTATTAATCAAGTCCAATCAATGTGGATGTTTCATCTTAGAGAGTGGATTTATTTAATCCGCCATCGTACAAGAGTTGCGCGGGCGCTGTCACCGCGGCTGACACGAGTTGCGCACGCGCCGCTGCCCTTTACATTTTCAGACAGTGCTCACGTAAAATTGTCGTTTATTTATTAAAACATCGATGTTTGAATACATTGGATCGGGTATTAGTAACCTATAGCAGTTATTATTAAGTAGGCAAATTTGTACGCGACCCACATTATAATTCCGAGTATTCAAACTTTCGTAATAGATCTGGAAATAGTATATTTGTCAATAAATTAAAGTGAAAACCACTAGAACTGTTAACTCTAAATAAAATCGGCATTCTTTTGCTTATAAACTGTATAATATACGGTCATCTTATTAAAGCATTTGTTATCTGTCACAATATGAACTTGAAAACAGTTGTTCGATTAGGAAGTTACAGGTGTTCCGAGAGTTTATTTATCTTATCGTCCAGTTTATAAACACTGAAATAACATGAATCATCATCCAACGTTAGGGATTCCCACATATGTGACAATAACGACAATATGATCAATATGATCAAATTGTTGTTTCTGGAAATGTTGTAAACGTCACGTTACTCCTTACAGATTTAGAAATACTATTTTCAGTTGATCTAATTTAAAAGTACGCTCAAGAATGAATCTGCAAATGTGATTATAGGTTTAATAAATTCCGCAGAATCGTATCGACAACAGCAACGAGTTTTAAATGAAAATTCAACATTTTTGTATCGACGCGCGCACAATTTGATAGGAAACGAGTGGTTCTTCGCGCGTCCGACATCTCAAAACAAACGTACGCGCGTTCGTACGTCGGTATTTGGACGTGCGGCGCGCTGGACTCGGATCTTCTTTGAACATGTTTTGACTAGCTAAATCGGTGTATAAACCGCTGCTCTTATTAATATACTTCGGTTCAGTTTTAATTATTGCTCGTTCGTGTTTTATTGCTTTCACGCGATCGAGGAAAACATTGTATCTTTGAAACTATCAATTATGACTTGAGTTGATTTAAAACGGTCTTGTAAAAATACATTGTTAGATTGATGAAGAGAGATTACAAATCTAAAACATCTAGTTGATGATTCATCCGAAAAAATATACTTCAGACATCAAACAAGACAGGATTTAGTTTGATAAAACTCCTATGATCAAGGTTACATTGTCAAGCAGTGTCAATTTTTATCTGTTTTAAAAAAAAATATCAATATTTCTGTACACACTGGACTATGCTGATATCTCGCAAAATGAATCCATCTCCGAACCCTTCTTCTCTGCACATATTAC
>JAOCNA010000032.1:5784136-5797901 GCA_026546675.1 Papilio helenus | reverse complement strand
ATTTTTTAATCAAAGATGTACCAGGGCCACATAACTCGATAGGCAATCGACCGGTAGCCCCGGAGTGCAGAGCACTTGGTTTTTGTCGAGGAATTTGGACAAGAGACTTAATAATAGTTATTAAACGGTTGCGGGCGCTAGCTAATGCGAGTGTTAACCGTTTTTTTTATGATTTACGGCTGATCCGCTCGATATTACCGGCCGTAAATCACTGGACGGATTACCAAGCAAATTGTTTTACGATATGTTTTCATTATTATCCTATCTTGAATGTATTTTGGTGACTGTGACGTCATCGATGTTATTTAAATCGGTATATCTTTGTTGACGATTTGGAACCAGTGAATACTTATTGATTGATTCGAACAACAATTGATTTTGTAGTACATTTTTGGTGTAGTTTGAAAACCAAGATCTTCTTTCCTCAGAGATTTGATGAGTTATAGTTAAGTTGGAGCAGAAGGTAATTTTTAATGAACTAAGAAGTTTCCGAGAGTTTGAGTAAGTTTCCCATCTACAACCCTTCACCGCGACGGAGCGTAAATTCGTAACGTGGAACAATTTACACTGCCCCCTCCCCGTCGCCCCGCTCCCCCCGCGCCGCCATGTTAGTTCGTAATAACATTTTAAGCTTTTGTAATATCTTGCGAGTCCGGACGGGGAAAGGATTCAATATTGTGAATTCCAAGGATGCCTTCACATAATGAATTTTGGGATTGTCTTGCGGTTACCCCCGCCCCGCACCGCTCCCTCGGCCTATGGATATAATTTGTAGAAAAAACGGCCATTCTCAAATTCCCCGTCCCGTGAGCGTCGCGGCACGGCACGGCACCGCCAACGAATATATGATAATAAGCTGTATTATTTAAGTCGGCCATTTCTATGATAAAACGATACCGCCGATATTTGCCGCAGACTATTCCTATGCTGATTTCCCTCTTGTTTCGGGCCTAAATCTGACCGGGAATGATATACCGAGGGGTTCCTTGTACCAATGTAGGAAAAATATTGAGGTTAGGTTGCTTGATATTGGGGCGCTTGGGGTTGCTATTTAACAATATTTCATAGTAAACAATAAATTCATTTAATTTGAATCAGGCAAGCGGCAAGTGAAGTCAATGCTGTAACAAAAAGGCGACGAAGAAAAAGTTATGCCTCGGCCATGTCGGTAGCGGTACGAAAAAGGAGCAGGCATGCGTGTATTTTACACCTATACAAGGAACGATGCTAGATACAAGTGAAACGCCTTGCGCGCCTACCTCAGACCTAAACGAATGGCCATTGTTTGTTTTTTATTGTTTACTAAATTCTTTGTACGTTCGAATTAGAGCCATATATGTAAGTAAATGAGCCGATGCTACCCTAGAAAGACGCAGTATCAATTCTTCAATTACTACATAAT
The DNA here is from genome assembly GCA_026546675.1 of Papilio helenus. Lineage (NCBI taxonomy): Eukaryota > Metazoa > Arthropoda > Insecta > Lepidoptera > Papilionidae > Papilio > Papilio helenus. Next base: position 5,796,499 of record JAOCNA010000032.1, on the reverse strand, counting down.
TCATGCCCATTCAAAAATACAATGAAATACGAGCTTATACAAGTTCAACAGTCCATTGTAATAAACAAGATTATTTTAAGTTATTTTGTTCGTTATATAACATTCCTAAATTCTTAACATACTTTTTGAGATAGTACTTGAATATCTGATCACAAAATATATGTCATAGAGAATCTGTTTTAAAAAAAGTTTTGTCATGTTTATGGCCAGTGTCATAAAGCAATTAAAAAATTAACGAACGGCGCGTTAATACATTAAACCCAGGGCAGGGGGGAGGGGAGGGCGCTCTAATTAAAATGGCTCGTATTCTTATCCTTTAGAGCGGTTTTTGTTGCTCCGGCCGGCGAGGGTTATTGTTGTGGCCAACTAATTTACATGTTAATGAGTTCTTCAATACCGATGCATGTCCGCACTATTAATATTTAAACGGCTTCAACGAGCTATCCTATCTTACGTCTAATTATCTAAGTCTATCTAACGATCTACGAGGCTCACAGTACATTTAGTTTCTTTTGTATAACCTCAAAGTTAGCGTAAAGAACGTTCAGAAACCTAACGTAACGTAACCAACTAAAAAGTTTTATGCGCTGTTGATTTGTAAAAAATGTTTCTAAAGTTTCATATGTTAAGTAGACCTTTAAGCCCTAATTGGTTTTTTGCATAGTTTTAACTTTTATAAAAGACCAAAATGAACTTCTAAGAGATTATTAGGGCTGGTTTTTATGTTATTCTCTAATCATTTAGATAAAAATTACACGGTAGGAATAAAATTGATGTCGTGAGTGCATTTAAATATAGTCAATTGCTGTTGCTGATCATAGACACGACAATGTCACAAGATTGTTGTCGTGTCAAACTCAATTGCGGAAATAAAAGGTACATCTTCATCGGTGACAATTTATTCGAAGCCCGGTAGCCACGCGGTTAATGAACAAAAGAAAAATGTTTTTCATTTCCATCCAACGATTGTCTACCAGGCGCGCATAGTCACAGGTGTAGTGAGCGTCATTTGCATACGTAATGCGGGGACAAAGGACGCGGTCGGCTCGCGCTCTGCAGCGCTTCTGCTGCCCTGGTGCGCATTGTAACTAATGCTAATGCGTTTAGGAATGTTTTTAAAAACAAATGCTTCGCTTTTTTTGGTGGTAGCGTATGCATAAATAGCATCGTACATGCCGACTGTACTACTAAATGTTACCACGTTTTAAATCATAAACACGGTTTTATTACTTAATAATCTAGCAATGATTCGTACGCGTTATAATAAAACTTGGTTTAACGCCTATAAATTTCGTTGCATAGATATTTTAATGGATAAATTACGATATAAAGTACTTCTTTTTACTACATTATGTAAGATAAATGATTAAACAAAGAAAAATCTAAGTACGTACTACCAACATAAGATGTAAAATCGTTGAAATGTCAAAGATATGGCAAGCCACAGTTTGATAGGTCGTAAAGCAGCGGTGCGAACAAACCGCGCATTAAACGATTATAAAAAGGCGTCGGCGAGCAGCCAACTGCGTGGAATGAACGCGACCACTTTCCCGCCTGCGCCTGCGATTGCGCGGGAAAATGCGTAGAGGTTAGCATTGCTGTCACATCTAGTACTAACAGTTAATACTAACGGTCGATATTAGAATGAATAAGACAAGACTATGATATAAATCTTTAAGAAGCAAGGAAGAAATTAGACGGTTATTAAAGTTTGCTTTAGTTCGCGATTCCGCCAGTCTTGGGTATGCTTTTAAAGTAATCGGCTTTAACTCTACCCGGGGACTTAACCGCAGCGCGTCACTTCCTTTTATACGAAATTTAAGCAAGTCCCCGCTTTATGCATCACTAACCAATAACATCGACAACTTTTCAACTAAAGAACTTTTGGGTACTCAGAGACGTTAAGTGGTCTCTCTTAGTCTCAATTGACATTAAAAGCGGTTAATTATTTCAACAATAAACAAGATTTACAAACTAATTTGTAGGTTATAAATTAATTGCTTATAACTTTAACCCTCAAAATGACGAGCAATAACGTTAAATAATAATTATGTAATCTGTAATCTCTATCCAACCCTATAACGATTTGCTTTACAAATCGATTAAATTAAACAAAATTTATTTGATTCTAAGGGACAGGTGGGATGTAATTAGTAAACTGAGTTAATTTGTAAGACAAATGGTTCATTTATTATAAGACATTAGTCTTATTGCTTATAATATTAGACTAAGAAATGGATAATGTTTAATACGATTGCAAAAAAAAATATATAAAAAAACATTACATCAAAATTTTTAGAAGCAGAACTTAGTTGTTGGATGGTAACTTATCAAATGCCTTATCTAGTGATAGAATCTTGCACTAATGTCCCTGTTTATTCTTTCATGGTCGACATGGCTGGTGTATGAAAATCCGGTACATCGCAGAAAGTTTTCTTGTGATTTGATGGGAGTATCAACACGCTGTCTTCCTTGACGATTAAAAGAGTTGAGTATAAGTTGCATCAGTCATCAGAGACTACAAATCGATAGTTTTAAGCACAAAATGTGCTCTCATATTTTGCTTTTTCAGATAGCGTAATAAAGTGTAATAATGCTTAAAGGTCTATCCTGTAGATTTTTCTTTCCAAACAACTGTCGAAGTATTCGCAGTATTTTCTAAGTTAAACTAGTATTCAATGAGGGTGATGTCAAACCGAATTGTTGGTGAAAATGTTTGTTCTCTACCCTAGCTAGATTTGATGAAATATAAGGCTTTAAAACAAGGGACGCATGATAATTTAAAGGAATATTGTAAGTAAATTCATTATACCTTTTTATACCTTAATAGGTATAATAATTAATACTTCGAAAAATTTACATGTATATTGTCGATTATACGTTTGTCTGTTTTAATAAACATTCCACTGATTTCCTGCGATGTCTCGTTCGCGACTTGAGAATTGAGACATGAGTTTTCTTAATAATTGTTTTTTATTATTTTTCTATTGTAGTACCCTAGTCTCAGAGATGTTAAAAGCATCCACAGGATCAAGACTTTCCTTCCTTTTTATACAAATTGTAGTTAATGCTTTATGCTTGCTTAGCTTTATGAAATAGCTTCTCATGTCTGGCTTTTAGCGTAGATCGTTGTCTTTCTGATTGATTTAAGTTAGAAATGTGTCCATTTAAAAAAAAAAACAAGCAAACATTTTATTTAATTAAAGCTATACTAGTATAAGTACGTTAGATACCTAGTAATCTAGTGTTGTATCTTTTATAATGAATTAATTAATGTCCGTACAATCTGTATTAGTTGGCATAAATGATTTAATAACATAAATCACGTCCACATGCGCCTTAATAATGGACATTTGTTTTACGCGGTTTTAATTGTAATGAAGTGCTAATTATACGATGCGCATTCGTCTGATGTATTATTTAGAAAATGCCTAAACGCGTTCAATTAACGACTTTGTACACGGCAGCGCGTACATGTTAATTCAGATATTTGTTTAAAAATTCTAAAAGGTTATTAACATTTCTGAAATCTCTAATTAAGTCATATTTATCTTTAAGTTAAGCTTAAATTAAGCGAGTTTGAGTTCTACTTTCTTGTATTTAATTGAAGTCATTAACAATAAGCAATTATAAATTAAAATTGTGTTGTTTTAAAAAAAATAATCCAACAAAAATGCTTGACACGTTACTTAAAACGCACTTAACACTTAACAAAATTTCATTACACTTTTGTGAAAACTTTGAAAATGGAAATAGAGATACATGTCAGCTTTAGCAGTAACAAACTCTTGCAAATAAATAGAAACAATTTTTGTAAATTTGATCAACATACATATTCCTTCCTTCCCCTAACTTTATTTAAGAATAAAAAAAAGCCCGTTTCAGCTCTTCAAAAACAAAAACAATATGATTCGTGCCCGTATTCCAGAGAGGTAGGCAGAGACAACGGACCTCCGCGGTCCTGACACACCATTAACTCTTCTACATTTATACGACAAAAATAATGTAAAGGCTATAATTGTAATAAATCATAGCTAAAATACGTATTTTAGTTCCTTAGGTTTGAATATAAGGTAACTATTGTAAGCCCCTGGTGACACCTTGGCTTCTCGAGGGTCATAAAATTTATTAGGACTTAATAATCTCGACCTCACAAAACACGCACATGCTCCATAACATAACCGATGTCTTCTCTAACTTCAACAAAATTTATAGCACAAGGGTGCACGCAACTGTCTCCTTCTTTTCAACTATATATGATAAGGACGGAATTTGTTTATTTGAAAATCGTTTATGGGTATTTAATTGGTCTGAGGGTACGGAAGATGATTTAGTGATGTTGTTTTTCTGATTTGAATTTCGTTAAGAGAATTCTTATGGGATTGCTTTATGAGTTAAAAGATGCGATTTTTCTGCTGTTGTACAAGGATTTGATCATACCTACATTATTTGTTAATTAGCCGTATAAGTCCGTAAAAATAAATAAGAACTTCTTATTAGAGTTTTGACATAGGTTATTTAAGGCATTGTAATTATCTAACTGCGAAATTCCTATTCCTGGTATTAGATAGAAACGATAACTCGCTTTATTAGTCTAAATTTATCACTGTTTTACAACTGTAATAAAATACTACCTAGGTTAGTATATCTTGAAATCTATGACTCTTATGATAAGTAGATATGTCGGCAACGAGTATTGTTTTGTTTTCCTGCATTCATTTGTTTGGTTTCCTCGTTCTTCATTTAAATGGTAATTTTAAGAGATGTTAAGTTAGCAGAAAGGTTTGTAAAACCTAGGATGTATTTTTTTTTATTTTCCATACAAACGAATAATTTAAAATAACATTATAACAAATAATGTTTTCAAGTTTTTGTCAACATAGTTGAGGTGAAAATAATTCAAAAAGTAATAATTACGAACTAAGAAAAAATATGTCCATTACCTTTTATTACTAACCTAAAATAACAATATAAAATAATATCCCGATATTAAAATTAATTTTACAATATAATAAACGTATCCTTGTAATTTTCAAAAGAAAAAATATGTTACGCTTAAAGAATGTTAAAGATTTTTTTGCCATCATAAAGGTGTTACATACAACCAATGCAAGTCGATAATAATGTTCAACTTATAATAGTACATAATTACTTAATTCACCACTTAATTTGCAATTGAATGGTAAAAAATTTGCATACGATATTTACGTGGTCTGCCGTCTCTCACGCACACGGTATTATTTCATACGTGTGAGTGGGACAGACAGTGCAGTGCGGTGCGGCTGTGCTGCAAGCGTGCGTAGTGCAGTGGCGAGGGGCGCGGCGGCCTGCGTTGCGCACTGTACTGCTATTGGTTGATGCCACTTAATGGGGTGCGGACGTCAACAGGGAAACTTTCTACTATAGCCGTGGAAAACTTTTAGAAAGTATTGAAAATTTCCATATTGTGTTTCAACACTCTTTAACTATTCTTATGAATATTTACTTTGAATGTTGTTTATTTTTATATTTTATCTCTAGGTATAATAACATTTATTTCAAACTATTGGCTGGTATTATTTTTATGCATACTAATTATGGTATGACACTATTAAAGACATATAGTTTTCCAAGTTAGAAGGTTACCTTGGGAAAATTATATACCTATTTAAGGGTATTAAGTATCTTTTGGCCATGTTCACTCGTACTTACTAGTAAATTCATTTAATGAAATTGGTCAAATTATTGTGTAGGTAACTATTATAATATTGGCATCAAAATCTGGAAGCAAGAAGTCCAAAGTAGATCGACGTGGAGAAATTTACTGCACCAGGCCCAGCGGCTGTAATACCTCAGATGGTGGTGAACTCTTAGAATCATTACCTCATCCCAATAGGACTCGACAAATATCTTATTAGTGAAATAGACATATAAGATTTATTTTGCGCGCGGCTTCTTAAATGCAATACTTATGAATTTGTTTATTTGAACGTAGGAGATAAATAGTTATTTGTTTCTAGCTCTTGTTTCGCTTTTGGTACCTTCTCGTTCAAGTATTCTCTGATTCATATCTGCAATTGTTACTATTACTCTGTTAATTGCAACAGTTACCGTTCTCTCTACCACTGATAGTATAAACTTTGTTTTGCCAAAAGTGGATAAAAGATATTGCGTATAGACTTCAGTCCCTTTTCCTATGATTCTTTCCTAATAAGGAAAGTGGATTTGACAGTGGAGGAGGCGCATAGGAAGGGGAAATATCCTCTTTAAATGCGTCTCCTCCTCTGTCGATTAAGGATAGGCAAGGCATCTGGATGTCTATGGGTAGAGATCGCTTCGCTTTTTCAATGAATTCAGGTGGCCGCTTGCCATTTTGCCACTTTATAAAAAAACTGACTGTTGCTCGCGACTTCGCCCGCGTGAAATTAAAATGTAGCCTATGTTACTTACAGATAAATTACCTCTCTAACGGTGAAAGATTTTTTTAAATCGGCGCAGTAGTTTTAGAGTTATTTCAATACATACAAAAATACTAAAATACAAATCTTTCCTCTTTATAATATTAGTATAGAAGTATAGATAACTCTAGATAAGTATAGACAAGTATAGATTGAGAGCGTTGTGTTCTTATTGGTTTTAGTTAGAATATTTTTACCAATAGTGAAATACTCGATATCAAGTTCAGATTTTTATTGAGAGTTATATAAAATTAATAGCACTTTACATCCCTCATATTTATTTACAACTATAAGAAAGTGGTCGAAGGGATGGGAACTCCTCTTTTAACTTTTTTATACTTTACATATATTTGTTATGACAAAAAATGTTTTTCACTGGTAATCTGAGAAGAAATGTGTAGTATTGATAAATTTTTCGTAAATATTCAACTCGATTTATTTTGATTTTAATTTGATTTTTAATTATGAACCATTTAATTATGAACTAAGGTAAAAGAACGCAGATTACATATATTTCGTTATCAGAACTTAACCTTTACTCGAAGCTTTTTATGGTTCGGATCCACTGATAAAATATTTCACAAACTGTCCGCAACACGGCGCCACTTCCCATGACTGAAAATATCGAAGTAAGTTACTGTAATAGGGAATACCTTTATTTATATAATATATTATAGTTACTAATTTCTTTTAAATATATTTTTTTTTATTACTTAAAACAACATCTACAGACTCTTGGTCCGTACTCTTTTTGCACAGTTTTTTTTTCTTTTTAACGTAAACCTTATGCTACAATAGTGAATATTATCACTTATGTTCCTATACTTCACCGTATTTTTCACTTTTCTTTTAAATATTTTACCCAGCCCACTTCATTTTAATATTGTTCTTCCACTCTGTCCTACTCTAAGACCTCCGCGATAGATATTTTCCTAATAAATAAAAAAGATAAAGTAAACTTTATCAATGAAAGATATTGAGTACTATCAGTAGATTTTTAATCAAAGGCAGATCCGCTTATCGAATATGTAAAGATATGTACGAGGTTATCTTAGTTTATCTTATGAATAAGTCATCAGTAAATCCTTAGTACCTATAACTTAATTAACCTTTGGAATTTTGACATTCTAAAAGAATAACAAGTTTTGAGATTAAATCGTATACTTACTTAATTTAAAAATATTCTAAGGTTCGGGTACTATTATAGTCTTTACAACAATTTTTGGTTAAGAGGTCCATGTATGTAACACTAGTACTTTTGTGTTGCCTGTCTAGGCTGTGGAGATTCGTTTTACCAATACTTACGTAATTCAGAAGTCTCCGATGTCTATCCTAGATAACAAATCAACAAGTTATAGCTAAGTAAAGAAACATTTGCTTTACCTGTTCCGACAAGGAACAAACATTGCTTCACTTCGCTACTTCTGGGTTTCGAAGCTGATCATCTAGATCTGCTGGGTCCTGGACTTTCTTAATGTATGTTAAAATGTTCAAAAAAATATTAACTTAAGTTATTATAAGTTAGATGCAGCAGTTGACTTAAAATAAACTAATCATGTCTTGAATAAATGCATTTAGTAAATGCATATGCATACTTTGGTTCACTGATAACATCTTTATGGTCATAAAAGCCTTTGTACATGGCTTTATATTTCAATATTTAGCTCTATTTTAAAAAGCTGTTTCAAGGAAAATAAAACTTCATTTTCGTACGATAAACTTTATTAATTTTATTAACATCTCTTAACACTCACGTCTCCAGTGTCGGGGAGGGCAAAGGAGTGACATTTCACACGATTAGTCAAACTGTCGCCCCTTGTCAAACGGCGCGAAGTCAACTCGCCCTTTCGACACCCGACTCGCGATTATTGCTGCTAAATGCTGTTCCTCCGCACCTCCATGACATGTCATGTTATTGCTTGCTTTGAAGAAATGTTTTATACTATACTATTTCAGCCTCAACATATATAAAATTGGCTGTTGCTCGCGACTTCGTCCGCGTGAAATTATAAAATAATAATAAATATAACCTATGTTACTCCCAGATAACGTGGCTTTTTAATGGTGAAAGAGTTTTTAAAATCGTCCGTCTGTTACCAAAATGGCACCAACTTCCCAAATGTCTCATCTGTAACCTTACACGCCAGTTTGTCTGGACCGTTTACTCAATCATTTAATCAGCAAGACTCGACAACTGTAGTGGATAACCGGTTAAACGTCATCCTTTCATTCGCACATGAAAACGTGCCCTGATTTTAAGACTGACTTTCTTTTATTATTATGACCTAATATTGATTAACTAAAACCACATGTCTAGGTAAATAAGGTAATCTTTGCTTTGAGCTGAAACTATAAGTTCCATTAAGGTATCTTAAAAATTTAGTCACAACTTAGAGTAGGCTCCAAGCGCCTCAGTGGGAACGTATTTTGAGCTCGTGATGATGATGATATCGGAATGCAAAAACAATTGCAAACTATAATTCCTATTTAATAATTTACAGTACCCTGTTTTTGTACCGGGTAATCAAAATTAGACACGTCTATAAAAAGTGCCATCAAGCCTGAAATGTATAGTATCTTTTACGTTAAAATATTTCTAAGATTCAACACTTCAATGACCGAGCAATAACGATTTACATTTCACTAAAATATAATTTAGGACGATCCATTGTATCTGCACCTTCATCCGCGGCACACAGATGTTAAACAGAGCGTTAACAATCACGGCTATTGTCAATGGATATCGTACAGCCAATAGATTCATGATAAACTACAAACAATTGAAGTCCGTCAACGTCGGTAGCGACCGAGCAAATATTAAAGATTTATTTAGTTCGTAATTCATATTATAAAAAAAAACAATTCACGTCGATGAGATCCTTTTTTAAGTCGCTTAAAAATCTTTCAACTAAAAGATTTTAATAAAAAAAATCTTTGCGTAATATCATTACTACCAAATCAAAGAATCATATTCAATGTCATTTTAATGTCAGGGCCTACTGTTGGGGTTCAAACCCACCTCAACGATACAGATGACTAGGCCTTAGTAATTACGATGTCCCAATTCGGGTTACTTGTCTTCACACATGTCTTTAGTTTTCATCTCTGATCTAAAACATCTGTTGTACTGACCCTATCTATTTATCGATCTCTGTGTGTACACTATCAACATTGTCACAGCAGAGGTAACACCAGAAATCACGTAGCCGTCATTATCTCTGCAATAAGGTATTTTTTCACTGGCACGCTTCACTTGCGACCTCACTCGAGGTCGGTGCGATTTCCTTTTATTTGACATTCAGTATACTTCCAGATTTGTAGACTGTGAACAATCACAAATTGATAGCTTGTAATTTATTGAAGACATAAACAACAATATTTGATTGAACATCAAATATATTGTGGAAAAATTCGTTTAAAACAAACTTTAAATCAATATGCAACCACACCAAACATAGCGTTAAAATAATTACTTTCTTTAGTAGCTTCTGAACAAAAATGTCTACTAAAACCAAGAATACAGACATATTGAGAGCCCAAAGTTCAGTTAGAAATATCGAAAATGCACATAAACAACTAAGTACAACTAAAACCTTACTCTTTGTAACACAACAAGCAATGGGAAACCAGACAAGTGACGTGAATTCCATCTCCGTAACGGCCTTGGTCGCCCACGCCGCAAAATATGCGACTTTCAATAAACCAAAATAGATAAACAAATGCTATTCAATCCAACATCTAATTATTTGAATTACTTGAAATAGGCAAATTAAACAAAAAATATTTACATAAAAACAATGTTACAAGGAACTACTCAACTTGCCTTATTGGATCAGTTAATTACAAAAGGAAGATAAACCAATTTTTCCCACCCTTAAGTTTTACATTATTTTGTGTCTCATGATGAGCTCGGAGACCGCAAGTCTGTCTGGGAATGTAGCAGTTTCAATACTGAACTCGACTATGTGTGGAATTTCAATAATACAAACAGACTAAGGACCCGACCTCTTTACTACGAGGTTACATTATTGAATAACATGTGGCGAATATAACAAATAATTTAAGCAATTAAAATTTATAATAAAAATATCGATATAAATGTGAAAAAAGAAACTAAGTTAATTTCACAAGTCTATTATTTTCTGTCGTAACTTTAGCCAGTTTCATAACCATTTTAAAACAAAAGTCAAAGGAATTTTATCATCAGGTCATATTTTTAAACGTGTATTTAACAATAACAATTACCATTACCATTAAGATAAAGTTACGTCTTACATTCCACAATAGAATTACAAAAAGGACATCCATGTCATTACAACAAACATAGCTAACATTTGGTTCCATCATTGAAAAAACCTTTATATTACCATTCGATGCTACCCTAGTACCTCATCAGTTACTGGTATTACAAGATTCAAACTTTATGTGGGCTCGTTAGCTGCATAACTACGCAGGTCCGATTTATACATAGAAAACTGTATAACAAACGACAAGGATTATTAAATATTAACAAACACTAATTTGCCATTATAATTTTCACTTATGTCATGTCCAATCACATAGATGATATCCTGGTACTTCATCAGTTACGGGTATTATAAGATTCAAACTTTATGCGGGCTCGTGGTTAGCTGCCTGCAGGTCTGCATATTAACAAATTCCGACAAGGATTTTGCGTCATTTTTAAACATTAACAGACACTAATCAGCTATTATAATTTTCACTCATGTCATAACCAATCAGATATATCCGTCTATAAATTCGCTCAATCAAAGTCACGAGATCATTTCGGGCAGAGGGCATGCCGTTCGCATCTCGCGGTGGGGAGAACTCCGGATGCGGTAGTCGTTTTGCTAAATTTGAATTTATGCGTCCTGCCTCAGTACCGTACTGTTCACATAACAAACACCAAACTGAACAATGAGCTAAATATCTACCTTAACACGTAGAATTTTCTTAAAAGAGTATATCTTGAGAAAATTAGGGTTTAAATACAATTTAAAAATGTATTATTATAAAACAATTTGTCAAAGTTAAATTAAAATGACGTTTAAGTTAGGGCTTTAATTCTGGGTTCCAGTCATTAGTGTTAAGTTGACCGAAGTTTCAATATAGGCTTTTGTTTTTTTTAATTCCACGCGAACGGAGTCGCGGGCGAAAGCTAGTCATAAATAAATCTAACATCGGTTCTGTAATTTCACAGTCTGCTGAATTTCAAGAGAATTACTTTATCACCTTTTTCGCAGCATACGCTTGGCTAGATTAAATAGAAATTCTTAGATGAATATCTAAATTCTATGTAATGTATGAAAAAACCAACGTAGTACATTGTCCCCAACAAAACAAACTAGAGAAAAAAGCATCACTTGGAGTCGAGCAAAAATACATTTAAAATCTCTAACATGAACTATTTTTTTTTTTCAAATTCAATTTCTATTTTATCATAATTCTAAGAAACTTCATCTATTTGTCCAGACGGTTTTAATACTCAAATACTTAAAATGTCACCGAACTCTGAAAATAATTTAAAATTAAAACCTTCAACTTGAAAAACATCAGTCGAAGTACTTCCATTTAGATTAGCTTTAAATTAAATGAGTCTCGTCAAGTTATGACAAATACTGTCTGATATCAAATCATTACATTTTTCGGCATACCGCCAATTCTGGTGCAAGTCTAGCCAAATTAATATCTGCAGTCTGGTATAATACCTACCTGCTTATATTTAAACTAGCTTTCGCAAGCGACTCCGTCCACGTGATATCTTACTAATATTGTAATTGCGAAAGTTTGGATGGATGTTTGTTAGAGTCTGTAGCCTAAACGGCTGAACGGTTCTCGATGAATTTGGGGTTTAATTTGAATTGGAACACTTAAGCTAGAAATATTCTGCACAGGAAATGTTTTGTATATGGGTTTCAAATAT
>JAOCNA010000032.1:5726901-5738461 GCA_026546675.1 Papilio helenus | reverse complement strand
ACTGGTAATTTTGTAAGTCAAATAGTCCCAGCATATAAGTGTAAATATCGCTGTTAATATTATACATAGAATTAGGCATATCTCATCTATTTTTCCTATCTGTTCCTTATTTTCTAAGAAAATTGGGGCGTTGAAATACGGTACGTCTTCTATATCCACTTTGCATACTAAGTCATCTTGTACCGTCCAGCCGTAATGGCCCAGTGGAATAACTGTTTCTGGTGGCCCGAAGTCCTGCTGTCTAAAGCCGCCACCTCCACCGCCTCCTCGACCTCTGCCGCCCCGTCCTCCGCCACGACCGCCGAAACCACCACGTCCACCGCCACCTCCTCTGCCGCGAAACGACATATCTAACAATAAAAGTTTAATCTAATATCAAAAATAACCTAAAATAACTATGTTTTCATCACACGCGTCTTTGACTTAAAGAATTTTCTTCAACACGCTGCATAACGAAGCAAAAGTATCAGAACCTTACAGCCACCCTCTTTTCCATACAAACATAGCTTCACTTAAGGATTGCTATAGTTAATTTCATAAAAATTAAAGTCCTCTTTTTAATAAGAAAAAATGTTTGGTATTTAAATCACAGTAATTGAAACATTATTCATTCGATAAACCATTTGATTTTTTTTATTTTGTTAGTTTGATTGTTATTCTGTGGACAAAATCAAAATGTCAAGATTGTCAAGTGTCATTCAGCCATCCAACCAGCCAGTGTCAATTGTCAAACAACAATTTAAAAATTGAATATCGACCTAAGTTGCTTATTCTTTTATAGACAAATAAAACAGTAAATATTTATGAATACACTTAATTCGTAAATAAATAATACTTTTATCACGTTAAAACCATGTCTGCGATAAATGAAGAAGTAGAAGAACTTAAAAGGAGAAATGTCGAACTGGCAAAGGCTTTGGAGGACTCAAAAATAACGACAGCGCAAATAGATAGAGAAAAATTGAATCTCATTCGAGAACGAAACGAATTAAAGTTAAAGTTGAACGTAAGTTCTTTTTCCTCTTTATCGATTTACAATTAAATACAGAAAGAAAACTGGGTGTATAATGAGTGAATATATTACAGAGAATCCGCAGTGGCGGGGCTGCTCAAATACGACAACTGGATGCGGCACTTCAAGCTGCGATTCAGGAGACACTTACACATTTGGTGCAAGCGTCTAATGCAGTTGCTAGAACTATGGAATTGGCTAAAACATACATGCGAGATAGACAAGAGCTTGATGCCTCCTCTCCTCGCTGGAGCAAGTTAAGTGGGACTCCAGGGGCAACAGAGAGGGAGAGGGTAAACAGGGTTCATCCCCTGCTGATTGGTGGTCAGTCAATCCACCCTGTAGTGTCACTCAGCCGAACTTTATTCAATAGTAGTAACTCATGTAAGATGTTCATTTTGTTATAAACTTCAAAATTTAAGTTTCATTGGTCATTTATACAGACACAGTCGCATAATTTATATTTGACATGATTTAAATCTATGTAAAATAGTAATTTTTTTTTCTATTTGTAGATGATCTAAAGAAAATCTGAATATTTTTTTATATATTGTAAATGTTCTGTATTTCAGCATCAGCCAACAGGAGCCCTAACCAACAAAACCGAAATGTCACAGAGCGGGCTGTCCCCATGCATGTCTTACAAGGTACTAATTAAGTTTTAAACTTAAATTAGAGTAAATAATCTTTAATTCACAATGCACTTAAAAATCTTCTTTAACCAACTTCAAAAAGAAGGTTCTCATTATCAAAACAACTTTAAAATAAATATAAAATTAGCAATAATTACCTTTGTTTTACTAATAGGAGAGTGATGTATTTTGCGTTTAGGTAATTATAATTTTATACTAGCTGTTGCTCATGTCTTCGCCCATGTGAAATTAAAACTAATACAGAATATAGCCTATGTTATAGATACCTTTCCAACAGTGAAAGAATTTTTAAAATGGCCCAGTAGTTTTTGAGTTATTTCAATACATACAAAAATACAAATCTTTCCTCTTTATAATATCAATATAGATAGTTTTAACATAGACAATGCAGCTGAACTAATATTGACAAGTTATGTGACAATCAATTTCAGATTTATATATACCTCTGACAAGGATAGATGCAACAGAACTGATGGGCAATCAAGAAGAGGATGAGGCTAACAATATAGAAAATAGTACTGAAGATATTGGTCTGGAAGGTATACAGCTTAACATAATTAAAACAGCCAAAATCCATGTTTTTCTGAAGTACAATTTCATATAATTTGAATTGAATTTAAAGTCAATTCTTGGAACATTTTTTTATTGCACGGCAACACTATAAGAATTTATTCCAACAAAAAGCACAAGGCCTTTTTTGCCTCACTTTTGTTCTCTCAGTTTAGGTTTTTATAGGTTACTAGCTTTGGGCCGTGTCTCCGTACTTGCGGAATTTAAAAAAAAATGTGTCATGTAGCCTATGTGTTCCATGTTCTACATCTGTGCCTAATTTCATCAATTAGTAACAGACCCCCGCACCAGCCCCCGATATCGTTCCACTAAACAAACTTCACGCGGCTACGCCAAATCGATTCTGTCCAACCGCATCTTCTGTGCAACGCCGGTCCATAATAGGAAATCACTTTTTGTAATCTTCATATTGTTAACGGATCGACTATGAAATTATAGCAGCCGATGCTATATCGTTTTCGCTTCGCTCTCACAGGTTTTGGCGATGAAGGGAAAATGATCGGACCCAAAAATCATTACCACCCAATCTGCTATGCTTTGTTTCCGTCGAACATCTTTGTCTGCGATTGCTGTGACCGATCTTTCATATTAACCGTTCGTGTTCTGGTGATTTGTTCTAAAATTAAATTTCTAAAATAATAAAGTCCGGTTCGAAGCGAGACGAAACGGTTCGATCACTTTTTTGAGTGATTTTTTTCCACCGAGACGTGAAAATTGGATATTTCTTACCTATTAATAAGACACATTGTTGGACGTAGTTTATAAATTGAAAACGCTTTTCGCAGCACGAGTTTGTTGACCCATGATTGGATTCGTTATGAAAGAAGCGAAAAACGTAGGACAAAAAGCTGAAATGGCAGTCTGCGGCCAATTTGACTGTTCGTGGTCCTATTGACAGGGGGAAATGGAGCGGAGAGCGGGGCGCGGGGCGCAGGAGTCGCGGTGACACGAGCCGCGCGCCAGCTGGCAGATGTTACCAACATTTTCTGTTTAACGCTACGTCATATCATTCGTCGAAATGCATCTCCAATTCATTATTAACTTATTCTGTTATATCAATACAACCTTGAATAATGCATATCATGTTTGTGAAACCATATTTACACACATAGAAAATAAAATTACCTCTGTCTGTAATTGAAGTTAAAAATGTTGTCAATATCTGGTCAGATACCACAATGATCTATAACTATACAAATACATTTTACATTACAAATGGTGCTATCAATGGCAATAGAGAAAGAAATCTCGTCATTTGAGGTTTCCGCGGCGGCGCACGGCGAGATAGATTCACACTTTTTGTGCGCGTGCGCCGGATGTGGTATTGCTTTAGAAGCACTGAAGGTAGCGGGTAGGCTTTAATGTAAATATAATACCAGCTTAATTGCCAACACTAATAACTTTATAATACGAGAAGAGTCATTATAATTATATCAGTGTGGGAATCAGACTATAAAATGATATGCAAGTAAGAATTAACTACTAGTCTTGAATTACTAAACAGGCAAAAACAAAGCATTTATTGAAATTGTTTTAAAATTATAGTGAATTTTATTTGTAGTGTTTTTGCCAGCAGCAAAATTGCTGCCACATCGAGTTCCTGATTAAAATTGGCCACTAATTCAGTGTAACGAATGCCGTAAAATTTGCAAATCAGTTCATTGAACATTTTACGGTCAGTTCGGAGACATTGCAAAAACAATAATTAATGTCGAATTGAAATCAGGGATATTATTTAGTTATTGTACTTAACATTTTAATCTAACATTTAAAATTATTAACAATCAATTAACATATTGGTTGTTGAAAACATTATTAAAACAAAGAGGGATATAAGACAAAAATGTTTTAACTTGGGAAATGTATGACATTTTTCATTACGTAGCATTAAAAGTCAGCGTTTACCCATTTGTCTACAATATTGCTTGAATTGTGCAATATAATCTGCAACAAAAAAAGTAAAGCTGTATAAATGAACATAAGAACGGATCTTATCCCGGCTTTAATGGTACTTTAATCAACATTAATTTCATACCTCTTAGAATATTTTTAATCTGCAACTATTATCACAACTGTGCAAATTGCGTCCACATAAATTGGTTTTAATAATTATTTTTTAATTACAGAAATTTAGCACATGTAGTGAAGCTATCAACGGTTTGAATTTACCGAATACGAGGTATATAGACTTTTTTTTGTTCCTTCGCTAAGTGGGTAGTTTGAAGACGCGTTCCAGTTCAGAGGGGCGCGGGGCTTGTGCGGTAGAAGTCGGTCGCAGTCGCCTAGAAGACGCGGCACGGGTCGGACGTTTATATGAATTTGTGTACGATTTTACGATTTTAAAGTTAAAGTATTTAAAAATACTATTAATTTAAAACATGTTTATTTCATTTTCCTATGTTTACCTTCGTGCAATGTTCTATTACAATCCACCATAATAACGACGGTGAAGAATGGGTATATTTTTAATCTTTCCTATTAATTCCATACCGTAATTATTTATTTCACGTGACTGCGTAGATTTAATCAATTTACTTAGAACGTGTTGAGCTTTTAATTTATATAATTCATTTAATTTACGTAACAGATAAGGCAACTAATGTAATTCATTAAGACCTAACGATAGCTAAATTGTACATTTCGAGTTACTGGAACGATCAATTAAATATATATACTAACGTTGATTTTAAACGAAGTTGAAAAAGCCTTACATAGTGTACGTTTGCAGCGCAACTGGCTATGTATCATTACGTGAACGCACAAAAAGCGCACACCGAACGTCTGTCGGCGTTAACACGGTGAGTTATGGCGGGAAATCAACCGATTTATATCACTAGTTATTGCTACAAAGTTGACTTTACACGATTTATGTCTTAATACGAACTGGTTAGTCGGACATATTATGTTTTTTAATATTATGCGTGTTATATGTAGAAAAAACATAATATCATAAGATCATAAACCTTCGATCTCGATCTATAGAAACGAAGCAATTTAAAGGCAATTGTATTAGTAATTAATAAGTTCTAAAAGAAGGGAAGTAGTACAGATTTAATTCTTGATACGCTATTGTAGTTAAAAATGTCTCTTGAAGAAATATGAGTTTATGTTTTTTATTCGAAATATACTTGATACAGAAATTAAAACCTTTCAATTTTATTTGTTATATAATTTATTTATAAAATTCAAAAACTAATACTTTTAAAAGCTATGAATGTATGTTATCGACAAATAGACTTCAACATTTATCGACATATTGTTTGAACTGCACAACACTAGTACGATTTGATTCAATTAAATTGTTGTACAAATACCGCCATTGTTCTATATGTAATACGGTTTAGATTGGGTTACACTATGTCTCGATTATGACATGTCACAACACAATTACGTGCAACGAGGTTTTAGTTCATACAGTGTCCGTTTCCCTTCGCGCCATGCTACGGTATTTCCCTAATTCAATAATCGAATTGCTTGACCGCTTTAACTAAATGAAGGCATCTGGCATGCCCGTGACATGTGTACGACTTGTTTTATACATTAATAATACGCAATGGACATTTAACTGTTCATATAATCTGTTGCGGAGAAGATCGGTTGCGTCATATGTTACGTACAGATTTTATTATTCTAAAAATTGCTGAATATCAAACATTTATTTGACTTAATATTTTATTACTGCGTCTACCTAAGATCTTAAATGTTGTTAGAGTTTTAAAATACTTTAGGTTTAAACATCCATGTTGTTAAATACGTATAGGTTAAAAATGAGTATGCTAATAACTTGTTTACATAAGAAAACAGATCTAAAGTAAGTATAAACTAACGACAAGATTTCTATTTTATTAAAGCTTGTCGCTTTAACAGTTCATAAAAACTAAAATAAAAATTTCGTATGTCGACTTACTGATACCTACGATAATTGTGGTAAACACTCCGCGTAACCGGTTGTTCAAAAATGTACCAGAGCAAATTGCGCTACCTAATTACAAGCGAATGGGTAGAGACAATGTCGTATTTATGTTCTGCAATTTATCACACAATGAGTCGATGTCTCGGACGCCTTCGAACACTGCGCCATAGCACAAAGACTCGAACAACCTCAAAAATCGAGCTTAGAAAAACTATTAGCATAAGTGTATACCGATGAATAAACAACAGCTCTCGCGCATGCCTCGAATAAAACAAAAGGTAATGCTTTTGAAAAGCAAAACTAAACAATTACCTTTTATGCGTGATCCTACTAGTTGGTTTCGAGTTATTGTTTGATTTTCATTCATTATGAAGTTAGTGGCATGTGACTATTTGTATTAAGAACCGGACACGAAATATGTTTTATTTTTATAGTATCAAGCAATCCGATAAGAATCAAGACTTATAAAGTAGTGACATTATACATACAGCTCAACATAAAGTATTTAAATTGTGTTACTTGCACTGGCCACTTATCCCAAGTAGAATTAAAATAACATTTGATGAAGTATATCTGTGGACATACGATTCATTAAGAAGGGCCTGTGATTATTTTGATCGATGTAGCGGAGTAAAAGCATCAGCACTCCCCCAAAATCTCTAAACCGAACAATAGAGAAGCACGTAGACCCTCTCCGAGGCTAATGCGCGCCCCACACAGAGGAAGGAGATGTAAAGAAAAATGCGTATTTATAGCAAATACTCGTACTCAAACAGTCCAACATTGTGTACGAGTCAAATAAATGAGTATCATTTTTCGTGCTGTCAAAAAATATCTGAATGGAAAAGAAAACGCGGTGTCGAAAAAACGGCTCGCTGCGGAGTTTTTATATCGTTTTTAATGTAATACTGATTTGGGATGTTTCAGATATTAATTGCGTCTTACCTGGGCTCGAGCGAGGGGCGACAGCACTGAAAGAGTTCTGCGACGCTGATCGATCGCCGGGCGCGGATTGAAAGGAGAGTTACGTGAAAGGTAATTATTCATCTGACTACTAGAATAGACCACTTTTGTACCTTTATCTCGGCTTCTTTTTTCATGTGTTTTGCACGAAATTTGCAAGTAAATGGATCTTGTGACATGGCCATTTGTCTACATTGACACGTTTAGAGTTCTCACGACTCAAATCTTATAATTAATTCTTGAATATATTAATATAAAGATTGTCTGATACATTTAAATAATGTAGAGTTAAATAAACACGAAGGAGTGTACTGAAAGTGCAAACGAAACTATGAAATTGTTTGCAAATAACACAAGTGCACAAACAAAAGGACTAAACAATAGTTGATTGCAACAATCGAACAGTAGAAGATTTTAGGCGTGGTAGGAAAAAAATTTGCACGCCGGCATTAACACAATAGACATTTCAGAACCCGGAAGATTGTACAATGCACAGAAACAAAAGTACAGGGGCACATGTGATCCTGACCTGATTTCACGAAATGCGACTTCCTTAGACAATAAAGACGCCAGGAGCTTCGACTGAATAGCCTTTATGATTTATGTGACATTTCTTTGACATTTTATGACGCACGCCTCATTTGAATACATCCACTTGTGCTTTGCACATTGTATCGGTCGCCTATACTCATTTTTTCGAATGACTGCGCAATAGTGGACCAGTCCTTAGCATTTGAATGAACATTTGGTTACCAGATTAGGTTTCTATGAGACAGTCTTGTACAGAAGTAAACAACTTAACCACTTATTAACTTATAAGTATACAAAAAAAAACATCTGCATCTGAATATATCGTGACGGTGGTATAATAAAAAAAGTTATGAAGTAAATTTTCTTAACTTTTACGCAGACGATGTTGTTAGGATAAAAAAATATATATCAAAATGAAGTCTTCAAGATACTTGAGACTGAGTAAAATTACAGGCAGCTAGGCGGCGAAAACTGGCAAATTATAGTCCCCCGACCGCAGATGTTGGTCGATGTTATAGCCCGCCGATTGAGATCGGACCGATCAGGGTCTATTGTAAAAACTATATATTATGGAAAGTTTGCTAAATAGTTAAATGTACCTCGTCAAACCTTGACTTCGTGACGTCCTGTAGCCATCTCAATTCCAATAATAAGGTGAAATATTTCAGTACTCGTTAACTTAACATCTTGAACCCTTAACCTCAAATAAATTCGTAGAATGAAGTTAAGATTATAAAGAGAAAAGATTAAATTCTCTAAAAGATGTTTGTGGTGTGTTATAAATTGTTATATGTCAATATTATCTCTATCATACAGATTAAAAATACTCATCGTATGTATATTTAAGTGTAAATTGAAAGTACAATATCGAAGTGGCTCTAGAGGTATAATCCGTTGTCAAGAGCGTTGCATAGACATGTATCTGATAATACTTGACTGTGTAATGGATAGGCGACATGATCCCGCTATCGTGTTTGAAGATGATGTAATGTTTCTTACATTTCTTTGTCACAAGCACTTAAGTCACAAGAATAATAATATTAAATCCGTATTAGCATTCGAACCTCTCAATATTACATATATTTTAAGGTTATAATATACTAAACGAGACTATGTAAGCAATAGTTAAAATGCTTGCATCAAAATTTTTTTAATGACAAAACAGCTCAGAAACTAAAGTTCTCTTTTGGCACGTGTATGTAATATTGCGTGTGTTATAAACTCGCTTGCAACAGATTCATCGTAATCCTCAACATCTCAATATACCAGTAACGAGTTGATCATTAATTCAAGGATATATCGCGAGATAACTTTATTCTGGTAGCCGAGTGCTTTGTATGCGGCGGTCCGCGCGTCCGTCATTACGCCTTCGCCACTTTATCCTACCAACAACTTTCGAAATATCTTTCTTACGGCTCTAAGTATAAGGGTTTTTTTGATAAATACGTTCTTGCGACCGTCGCACGATCGCTTTAATCTTATTGGTCGACCATTATGCCTAAATTTAAAGTCTTCATTACGGCGAGCTGAGGAAATTCGCGATAGCGGACAGATGAAATACGGGTAATGAATTTTGATAAAGGAAAAGGTGTTCACGTATTGATAAAATTAATAGAATCAAGAAACTTGTTTTGATGAAAAACTTAATAATGTATGTATCGACGATGGAGTAGTTGATGACACCGATAAATGTATTATTTATTGCGTATTGTGATTAATGCAAAGATAAGCAATATTTTATTTGCTTTTTCTTAAAGTACAACTATATTTCAATGTAGACATATTTTATACACTCGCTGAACGTAAAGCGATACTTGTAAAGTTATCAACTATATGAAATTATAAATGAACTATAGTAACAATAATAAATTGAAAATGGAGAATGTTCTATGAATAAATATTTAGCGATCAAGAAAATCTTTTTAAAGGTAAAAAAATTAAATCTTCGGTTTATTTTTTTCGACTCATGTTACTAGTGATATATGTTAAAAATATTATAAGTGTAAATCAATGCTTACACAAATGCCTTTTTATCGCAAATTACTCGTAAATAAGCTGTAAAAAATGACAGGTATACACTTTGATATCTATATTGAAATTATTCGCGATATTTAAATGTATAGAGTTTCGAAAATTACTCTGTAATCGATACATTTCACCGCGCAACCGAGAATCGATTACCCACAATCGATACTCGGGCGAGATCGGGCAGGGGAGGTCGGGGGCGCGGGGGCTTGTCTCTGCACCGGGCGTTGACTAATCGAGACGCGTCCGCGCGGAATAAGACTGATTGCAGCGAGGCTCCTGCCTGCTATGTGGCTCGCCCTCCTGCCTCCTGCCTCTCCTGCCTGCTGCCTGCTGCCTACTGCCTACACAAACCGACATTATTTAAGAAATCAGCTTGCTCATGCGGCAACAAAAGGAAATTTTTACCGCCTACGTTACACGCTTTTGAAATTCGTTGTAATTCGACAATATTTTACAAGACTTGTGAGAAACAAGTGCTGTAAATATTATATTCTGGTTTAAGATCACAGTAGTAAATAGTTTTAAATTCACAACGCATAATTTGTTGCAGTTGAATTTATATTTCAATGGAATCGAGTTGTGTAATTAACTTTTTAGGATATTTAGAGATATTTTTGTAGGCATAGAGAAGGCAAGTTCACGGGTTGATTAAAAAAATACTATCAATTATACTGTTCAGTGTGTGAATTAAATCTGAAGAAATATTATTCTTAGTTAAACAGTCGCAAAATAAATGTAATTGACTTACAGTAATTTATGACTGCCATAATCCATAAAGAAATGATTTGCCTACTAAAGTAGCTCGTTGCATTTATTATAAAAAGCAAAAAGGAAGTGTTTAACAATTTGGTCATTAATTTACAATTTCTATCCGATTATATCGATTAACGCCCATTCGCCTCGAATGAGTACGTTCATTGCACCCGCAGTGATCGCTAATCAATGTTCCATTTCAATTAGCATCATACGAGATGAGCAGGACATAAGATTCGTGACCCGTTTTGTTTATAAAACGAGATATTGCGTCATAATTTGCACTATTAACGAGTCACGCGAAACAATCGAGTTGGGCGTTCCGATCGCGCCTCTCGGAATCGAGCGAGAACTCGCCCGATGCAGCCGAAGGCGATTTTAATTCTGATCGAACTTTTTTTACTTTAAAGTTCTTGATTGACCACTTACGTAACCGTTATTTTAATTACTGTCGTAATCGCTAGGGGGATTGAACTTTGCGAAACCAGTTAAATTATGTCAAAGAATAAATGTGTGTACATACCTTCATTATACAAAGTGGTTATGTAATATGTATGTAGTATGATATCAGTTCCACTTGGGAAATTCACATTTGATCGATATGATAACGGATTAAAAATTGACAAATAGGCTCCTAAATCTTAAGAAACTTTTTTTTAACTTTAACAAAATGTATCTTAAAACATAAATTATAAAAAAAATGTCTAGACATTACGTAGTTAATGCAGTAAATGTTGACAAATATGTGTCGATAAGGGTATGCATACAGGAGTGCGGTATGTGATTGTGTGTAGTTTACACAGTTCGAACGCCCGCATATAGCTAGCCCTATGTACTGCACGCGAGCCAGTTGTGATATTTATTAAACTTCCTGGATGTAATTATGTTGTTCATTGAATACAATTCTTGTAGAACTTCATCAGGAATCATTGTTTACTAAAATGTATGTATTAAAAGATATCAGAGCGTGTGCACACCTGAAATTAAACTATCGCACTAATGTTTAATCTGGCTTTGATTTCTATGAGCTTATCTGGAGGTGCGGACACTACTCGATGTTTAGTTTTGCAACTAAACAGTTTAATTCGCTGCGAAACAATCAACAATCGTCAATCGCACAACTGTTGTGCGATAGTT
>JAOCNA010000032.1:5653200-5663619 GCA_026546675.1 Papilio helenus | reverse complement strand
TGATATATACCCTTCATCTTCCAACGCGTCTTTTTGAACCACCACCATGCCTACCGATTATCACAAGCTGAAACAAGGTCCATAACCTTTAGAATAATCTCTAAGATAATTCGAGTTGATTCAGATTGTGAAATCGTAGAAGTGCAGTCGGGGGAAAAAACTCATTTCCCTAAGCTGGCTGCGACCTAATCAAGTAGTCGTGAAATTACCTCAGTCGTGGTCTCGCTGAGGTTATTTCAAATTAGCCAACTGATGAAGTTGCTGTAAGGAAAGAATTCCTATTGAGAACTCCGCTCAATATTTCCTAAGGTTTCTAAGATGCGCAAGGATATTGAAGTTACATTATCTAGATGTTCGAAAAAAGAAATGGGCAATCATTATACATAAGTTTTCTTATAACTATAGACAATTAAATTATTGTTAGTTTTTATTTCACCATAAATGTGTCGGCGGATTCTTCGATGACCATGGCTGTAAGTTCATTTCAACTAGTATTGATAAAGCTTAATTTTTAAATTCTTTAAAAATTATTCTCATCACATTCACGAAAAGTACAATGTTTACAGTTAGTTTACTCGCAGAGCGTCTGAAATAAACGCTTAATTGAATAGTTTCGTCCGACAGAGTGGCGGCGTGCCTCGGGCCACTTGCCGGACGGTAAATACTGTTAATGAAGTAGGTACACCGCCCGGAGCCCGCAGCGCACTCCAAACACCGTGCACTTATAAACTAGCAGTTTAATTTAAAACAATCGCCTTCTTTTGTACTCATCTGATCATACTGAACGAAACATTGAACACTACTTGCTTATAAACATGAAAGAAGTTCCGTAATAATTGATTTTTTTTGCAGTAAATGTTTTAATAATCGAACTTCCATAATTAAGCTATATATTAACAAATGATTTGCCAATCAACTGTAATATTAAGAATAATTGTTGTTGGAATCCAATTTTTCATTCAATTTTGTCGCTTATTGATAAATTTAAGACTACATTCGTGCTCTGGGGAAATGTGTTTCGAAAGTAATTTATCGTTTTTTTATTTCATTTTATTTGTATTTAGCCGTTCGCAGGACGTTTTGCGCCACAAAATTAATATGATATTAATATTAAGAATTTAATTACAAAAGTTACTTCCACGATTCATCGAGGGATTGAATTTGCCGTTATACTCGCAAATTAGTGATTGATTTTCCAAATTGCCAATAAATCATTAGGCTATTAAATAACGATTAATCACCTGTACTATAACCGAATTTATTTTATGTAAAAGTAACGTTTCTGCACTTAGAGGCAATGTTTTTATTTTTATAGATTTGTACTTCCAGTCAATTTATTATTTCCTCCGCGTTTATTCGGTTAGTAATGGCGAGCATACATCAAATGCAATATACCTGTATACTTTATTCGCTCGCGTCGTGTTCCCGAGCAATAAATTCGCAAAGGTAAATGGCTCCTGTTTAATCTGTTGTAAAGTAATCGAATACCATTATTTCTACTTTATGACAGCCCTGTTTAAAGCCAATCGAATCGAATCTATTTTCTGTAATAGTCGTAAAATGTGATTTCTTTTTGTAACCTAAATTGTGACTAGGCTCAAAAAATGACTAATATAATATCATTCAATTTTGGACCCTTGTAAGCATGAACCATAACAAGATCTATATAAATACGAAAGTTTAGATGGATAGATCTTTGTTAGACGGTATTTCCTAAACTATGGAATTTGGCATAGATGTAGAGCACAGTCTGAAGGAAGTCATTTTTTTTTAATTACGCGCAGATAGAGTTGCGCGAGACAGCTAGTATTTATATAAATATATGCATATGAACATAAAAACCCAACGTATTTGCATACTTAAAAAATGTTATAAAAACACTTCGCTGTTACTTCTGCATCAACTTTACGATGTCATCAAACTGAGGTAAAAAGTGACGAACTGTTTTACTACTGTAATATTGACCTCGGTGTCTCGCCAAAAAATCCTCTTAAAGCGTTAAATTTTCCTGTTTCAGATCACTTAACTGCCAATTCATTGGGACAGTTCCGACGTCTAGACGTCGAGGTTTTACTACTTTAAAATACGCTCAAATTTACTATTCAATGAAATCATTAGAGGTTTAACAACTATTTTATTACTGGAAATATACTTTCACAAAAATCAATATCTAAATGCAACTGGAAACTGTCAAAAATTGTAAGCACTTTATAACATCAGACAGTCTATTATAATGAGTCTGTTGTTAACCTATAAAATTGTGTTTCCCTATGGACAGATAGAAGCATTACAAATCAATTGACCCCAATGGATAAAATCCCATTGGTTTGTTCGAATGGGCCGATCGGCCTAACGGGAATTAATCGTAAAATGTATAAAACATGTACTCGTTGATTGCGAATCTATTTATGAAATAAATCATTTTATTACGACAAATAAACAGGGGTTAAAATCACTTTATAACTTAGGAGGTATTGTGTTGTGGACACAAATAAAAACAACTTTTGTGTAATAGTGCCGATCTGTGTATATTTTCAATTTAATTTCAATAACATTATACAAATTCAATTTTTAAAGTTACCTTACTCGAGTTCCTTCCAATTTATCTTATAATTCATCGATAACTTTGAACAGTTTTAATTTTGTATTTTAGTTGCCATGTGGTATATTTTACATTTTCATACCTGGCAATACTTTAACCGAAGCGATTCCAGTTAGCATTTGATACTCTATTCTTTGCACTCGTGGCTAGCACACGCTCAATCTGTCCATCTATTAAAGCCATCTGTTGCAATAAAGGCATTCAATTTAAAATATTTATTTTGGACAAACACATACAATAACCACAAATAATGGAACAATTTTATTTTTTTCTGACGTTTCAAATTTACATTCTACATTACGTTATTACTAAACTAAATGATTTTTCTAATGGTTTTAAAACGTCGTACAATGGACACAAGCCTTCCGCTGCTCATACAGTATTCTGACCATAGAGTAATAAACGCTAGCCACAGAAGTGTCCCGACCATAGACTAAAGCGCTGCCAGAGCTCTCATATAAAACTATATTGAATCTACAGCATCGTTCGTCGCACAAACAATTACACTAATGAGGTCATCGTTTTAACAAAAAAATTCAAAATACATCGTCCATTAAAAAAAATAAAAAACATTTAACTATTCTGTTGAGCACGCCGCGAACACGTTAGCACCCTGTCGTATTTCCTAGTAGAAAAAAATATGAAATTGCGTAGTTTTTATAGAAACGCTTTAGGTCTGCGCAGTTGCAAAAACGCAGTTTTTTCCAGTATAAATAAAATAGTTGAGGTAAAGAATCCAAAGATTCAAGACCGACAACTCTAAACTAAAAAATTACGCATTTCTATAAAATCTAATTGAATTCATCTCCGCTGCAACTTTATGAAGTCATTTAAATTTCATCCGTCTGAAATTAGACGTAGGCTGTACAAAATACAACTTAAACATTACAAAATATTTCCTTAACTATAAGAAATAAAGACTTATACGAAACTGTTTCCTACTACTGTAAAACTCCACAACACTTGTGTATTTTATTTATAGTGTGAGAGAGATGGCGATAGTCTCACGAAACGCAAGACAGTTTATCCGAGATTTGTTATATGGTACTTTTGATTTAATAATGAAATATTGAAATTTAAAAATGTACAAGCCGTGAGTGGAGTTTCACAATAATAATTGTACAAATGTAAAACGCGGTTATGACGACAAAAAACAACAATTGTAGACTGTACTTGCAACTTGTGTGAGCCCAACTCGGGCTGCGGAGAGACTTGAACACTAAGTATCTATAGCATTGACTATTCCATTAAAAAAATATATATATGAAATACTATTAAATAACAATATAAATGTAAGCTTGCTGTCTTTAAGTAAATAAATATATAACATTTGAATTGTGTTCAATTCTCCCCGCACTATGTATCTATGTGATTGAACTATCTACTGGGCTATATATTCTATATACTCGATTGATCACATTATCGACCTATGTATTTTATTATCTACTTCTAAATATTCACTACAATTGCAATTCGCTGATACCTTCCAAAAGTAATCCGTCACATTTGTACGCAACAAGCGAATTGCAACTGTTAGCCATTTGTCAAAAGGTTCAAATTGGCTCTGGCGATCATATTTAAGATTTTTGACGAATTACCTTAAAGTTACAGTATTAAAATATAGACAAAATGTATGAAAGAAGATATGCTTAATAAGAGAGTGAATTCAGATATGACGGCTGTTAGGAATTTATAGAAGAGCACATACTGTGCCGACCTTCCGTAGGGACAAGGGCAAGTTGATGATTTTAATTTTGTAAAAAGTTCAAATATAACTAGATAATTATTTAAATTCGATGGTATATCCATTCTATAACAAGTATTTACTTATGTACTAACGAGAACGTCGCAAACATTCCCCAGCATTGTGGACCGATTCTTAAAACGGCTTACCCATCTCAAACTCAACGTATACACAACTAATTACATTACTACATAAATATACCATTGTTCCTTTGTGTACGACTCGTTAGTAAATATGTACCAAGTGTTCAATCGATTCGATTTGTTGAAGAATATTAAAATAGGTATCGACGTGATTTGACTGATCGATTGCATTATACCTACGGATCTCTATGCAATCATTGCAATTTGTTTTTTTTTTTGGTACACGTGTGGTTTCATCCGGGAAGTTAATGTTTCCCGGTAGTTTGAGCTGTACATGAGCAGGATGTTAGGTTTGCGGCGACGTGTGTGGCGTTTACTTCAAATTTTAAGGTCGTGGTTTTATTAAATAAATGGTGCCCATGACTCTGACCGCGAGAAATTAAAGAAAAAAGATAAAAGGTAGCCTATATTCTGCATCTGTGCCATTTCATAGAGATCCATTGAGTCGTACTGGAGATGTCTTCTAACATCTATCTATCCAACCTACTAAGCTTTATAATGTTACTTCTTAATAATATATATTACAATTAGTAAGATGTAAGACATATCAGCTTGACTTCGAGTTACATACATACCTCCTCCTTTGGTACAGTTTCTTTATTTTTATTATTTCTTTCGTATTCATGAATAAAAATCGAACTTTGTGAGACTTCATACATTGTAAAACAAGGCCTTATACGTCAAGGACGTTCGAACCCGATCCCTTTTAATCGTTCGGTAGAATCCGATCAACAAAATCGATTTCGAAATTTCAAAAAAAAAAAACCGAACATAATCTAACGTTTCCGATCGACGCGAGCGCAGCAAAGATTAATATTCAAATCGTCCGCCCGATAATTTTACAAATTCGCCTTACAAACGAGCGGGTGTTGCGCGGCCTATAATACACATTAATTTTACCGACGTCTCATGTCAAACCCGCAATCCAAGTATGATTATCTTTATTTAGTGATAATTTATCAATGTAAGCGTTCACTTCTCGTCCTTCTTTTGTTGTTATTTAGTCGCGATATCGAAAAGGCAACAGGACTCTTTTGCATAAACACCGTCATATCTATTAATATAACTACAATCAATAATGCACCTTATTGACAAATACAAAGCAGACTGAACTGCATTTGTTATTGAGTTAACTAGGAATTTCTATGAGATCTATTTTTTATGTCTGTTCTAAAGTCGATGTAGGCAAATCGATAATTTTACTCGATGTGAATAAATCAACATTTTTTATATGAATTATACATTTAAAATATAAAGATCAAATATTTTCCTTAATTGTGTTAATTTTTATCATTTAGTAATATCATCGTAATCATTCCAAACTTATATTTTACATAAAATTTATCAAAAAAAAACTTAAACTTTAACTATAGATGTTATCATATGAAAAAAATGACTTCATTTTGTAATATATTGTGTCAAATTATGACAAGCGACTTACATATCCGTGGAAAGTTAATTAAAATATTTAATGAGGCAGCCGTTTCGTTAGCGGGAGCCGATGACATGGACAAATGATATTAAATTAACCGTACACCGAGGTGGGCGTAATCATTCCCCTCTCGTATTAAGAATTTAGATAATGCTTGTGGCAAATTAAACATAGGCGGCGGTCAAATGATGAATAAAGCCCTTAAGGGAGAAATCACTGTTACTTTTATTTTATAGTTTCACAAGCAGTGAAGTATTTTTATATATCACGATTGGAATCTAATCTTACTGATATTATAAATGCGGAAATTTAGATGGATCGATGGCTCGACGGATCGATGCAACGATGGATAGATGTTTGTTAGAGTTTGTACCCTAAACTGTTGAACGAATCTCAATGAAATTTGGCATAGATGTAGATTAGTCTGAAAGAACACAGGCTATTCGGTTTTGTTTTTTTTTTTAATTCCACGACGACGGAGTCGCGTGCGAAAGCTAACATTATCTTAATTAGCTTTCGCACGCGTACAGGTTTGCATTGAATAGACTACGAATCTACTGAACCGATTCCAAAAATTGTTTTACCATTGGTAAGATACCTCATCACTAAGTAACATAGGCTATATTTTAACTATTTACAGAATGAGGATGGATAAAATTGGAATCTTTCGCCCGCGATCCGTCCCCGTGGAATTAAAAAAAAAGCAAGTAGTCTATGTGTTCTTCCAGACTATCCCCTACATCTACACCAAATTTCATCGATATCCGTTTAGCAATTTAGGCTACAAACTCTAACAAACATCCATCCATCTAAACTTTCGCATTTATAATATTAGTAAGTAGTAAGATAACTAATGAAACGGTAACAAGGAAAGTGAAGTGTTTATAAATAGAGACAAAACAAAGAATTCGTATCAACATCTGATGTTTACTATAACATTCTCTCTTCTGCGCCACTCACAAAACTCTTGAATAATTCATGTTTTTTTTTCTACGCCTAGCTCTACGTTGGTTGGAATAATTGTCTCTGCTATATGAATAAGCGAAAAGATACAATCTTACACGTTCATTACAATTTTACTTTGCACTTAAAAAGTAGCAACTAATGTCGTATCTAGTTTATTATGTGAACATAAATTATAAATGCAATTTTGTTAATAATTGCACGGTTGTAATTCAAAATTTTCGTAATGTGTAATAAAAAAGTTGTAAAACAGTATGTTTCGTGTATTAAAATGCATTGTAAAAGAAATAAACATAAGAATTGTATGAATATGTAATGAATGAAAATCTAAGTGTGAGCGTCAAATGAGGAAACATCTTTACAAAAACATAATGTCACTGGATCCCTTTGGAGAAAGAGAGATAGCAATATGCAATCCGTACAGGTCTTGCAATAATTGACATCCATACTAAAATTCGAATGTTTGATACGTTAGTTTACAAACAAGCGACATTAAAATTCGGCGCGGAAACAAAAACTTCGTAAATAGCTTATATGTCCTTTAAAATTATGCTCTACATCTATGCAAAATTTCATCGGGATCTTTAAGCCTAGTTAATTTTGGAAATACGTAATATTAAATATTTATCCATCCAAACTTTTACATTTAAAATATTGGTATGCAGTATGAGATTACAAGAAAGAGAATTTGAAGCTTCAAAGCTCTACAGAAACATGCTAACTTAGAATAAATCCACAAAAAATGTACGTGAGAGTGTTGATACATATCGCAGTAAAAATGTTCTCTAGAACTTTCTTAAATATAAGTATTCTATGCAGTTGCCAAGGGCGATCCTAATTTGAATGAACGAAAGATGCGCGTCCTCTCCATAGTAATATAGTCCGAGGCGCGGGCAGCAGGCATAGAAAGTCGTGCGCACAGTCACGCCGCATTATCACATCAACCAAATCTCCGACTGGTGCACATTAAAATCTTACATGCTGTTCGCTTTATTAAAGCAGTTTAAAAAAGCAGTTCATCTGATGGTCAGTAGATAGCGGTGAAAGGTACCGTTATAATAATAGCCGGTAGAAATCCACCTTCTATTTCCGAATGCACACACACGAGATGTTAGCTTGTATCTGGATCGAATTTGTGAAAACTTGTTTTTATAATACGGATGCTCCGGTAACATATTTTAAATCGACTAACATTTATTTTATTGCATCCATGAGTCAAGCCAGATTGGTGTTTCTACACCGAAAATCAATTTAACATTTTAGGGTTCAACAACAAACGACTAACGGCCGGATACTGAAACGAATCTTATTACACTTTGATTTGTAAGCATACCATCAGACGTCATTCAATGGAATTTGGAGTATAGCGTGGCCTTTTCAGTTTAGACGGTACTAAATATTAAAATGTCGTTTCACAATTGGGCCGTAATTTTTAGTAGTTTAATGGTTTAGGTAACCTGTTTAATCATTGGCTTAAAAAAAATTAAGATGATAATATGCCAAGGTAATATCTGATATCAATGTGACAAAAGATTTTAAAATGAAATTAATACAGATAATTATTTGAGACCCTTAAGTTATCCGTAAGTGCGACATTTGAGAAAGGTGATGTCGTTAAAATTTTGAAACTAATGTAAGTAAATGTAATAAATAAAGCGCTTAGTCAAGCGTGACTCGAAACGTTTAAAGTTTGGCCCAATCTTAAAAAAAAAAACGTTTATCAAAGAACATTCAGTTTGTGAACTTGTTAATGAGATTCAATTTATTTATCGACTTATCTATAAAGTGTTCTGGTAATGATTTGCTTTATGTTTCCGCGGCTTCTGATAATATTTTATTAGATAAAATTTTATTACAAATCACCTGTTATAAGAAAGACTAGTTAAAATTGATAAAACTAGTTTCAACGGATGTATTCTTTAAGATACATTTTTCTTATTTTTTTATCTTCGTACGAGTAGCGAATAGATATCAAAGACGATAAAATTAGAAAACATAAAAACTGTATTAACGCCTTTTAAGATTACTTTATATAAGGGTGTAACTAGTTATGTAAAATTAAACGTTTAGGCAAATAACCAAATTTTCATTTGACCAAGAGATGGCGTTATAGACGCAAATAAAACTTCCAAGTCACATTCTAGAGATAATAAGTTATTACATGTTTTGGTATTATAACATAGGTACAGTCGCACACATACGCGGTGTTCCACTTCAGGAAAAATTGCCCTGTTCTGCAACGACACAAACTCCGTCTCTAAATAATTAATTAGATAGTAGTGAGTGCAAACGAAGGGATAATAGTAAAAATAAACTAACCGTGTATCACTAACCGACTCTTTTTTGTACAGACACATTTATAAGCTGCGTTGTATTGATTTTTGTTCCGCGTCTCGTTTCAAAATGTTCAAAGGATTGTGGTTTTAAAAGTGGAACGCCGCCTGTTTTCCCGATTGTACATATTGTTTAATACAATGTTACATACATGCAGGAATTCCGTTTAAGTACCAGTTACGGAAACCCGCAAGGTTTGAGAGTATAATTGTAGGATGCAATATCGCCTACATTACAAATATGGTACTTCACGTCTAGGACTATTGCATAATAATTCTGCAAATAAAAAACATACAAATTTAAATATTTGATTAATCATAAATTCTGACGCAACGACAAGAACCTGTTCACAACTTTTAAAAGTTTATTCTGAATTATGAATCACTCCGACATAATGAATTGCTTATAATGTTTTGAACATAAATATGTTTTGTACAACATAGTTGAAAAGACAAATACGCCGGGAAGTATACATGGTAAATAGTATAGTATAAAATATAATTAACCTAAAGGCACCTAGATAAAGCCAGTCTTTACCTTGTTAAGTATACTATGATTTATTAATTACATGTATTGAGTCATAGATCTCCACTATAGAAAATCACCGTTATCCACTTATTAATCTAGTATACTGTTATCTTCATTCCAAATGGAAATGATCGTATTTTTTGGCGCGCAAACATTTAAAAAGCTGGAAGTCATTGCAACACAAAATCGATTTGGCACGTTCGTCTTATTTTTAACGCTAGTTACTAATTTATCTGCAATTTTGTAGTAATAAAATAAAAGCAACTTAAACCACGAAGGTAAATCTAAAACCTAGGGTGGGATGTAGGAAAGCAGCTAAAATTTCAATTACCTAGACTCCCGTGGGAGAGATCAATATAGGAAAAGCGTTCGCGCAGTAGGGGGTAGGTAGATTATCAAATAGACTATAATTTTATCGTGCACCATCTTATAACAGACGTGAAATATTACAAAAAAAAATATAGAAATATTAAATACTAGCTTTCAACCGCGACTCCGTCCGCTTGGAATATGAAAAAACAAAATTGAGTAGCCTATACTTTCTTCAAGACTATCCTCTACGTCTATGCCAAATTTCGCCGAGATCTATTCAGTCATTTAGGCTACAAACTCTAACAAACATCCATCCATCCATCCATACATACATCTAAACTTTCGCATTTATAATATTAGT
>JAOCNA010000032.1:5638176-5653100 GCA_026546675.1 Papilio helenus | reverse complement strand
ACTATAATGTTATCGTGCACCATCTTATAAGAGACGTGAAATATTACAAAAAAATATAGAAATATTAAATACTAGCTTTCGCCCGCGACTCCGTCCGCTAGGAATATGAAAAAACAAAATTGAGTAGCCTATACTTTCTTCTAGACTATCCCTTACGTCTAAGCCAAATTTCGTTCAGATCCGTTCAGCCATTTAAGCTACAAACTCTAACAAACATCCATCCATCCATACATACATACATTTAAACTTTCGCATTTATAATATTAGTAAGACTTTTTGACCATTTGAAATAGTTAAGAGTTTCTACTTCAAAGAGCCTCTTCTTTTTTGAAGCCGGGTTAAACGCGAATCAGTCATTTTACCGGGAAATTTAACAATGTTTGATTAATAATATGAACAAAATAAAGTGACAGAAGAAATTAATCTTTAATAATTACGCTATTTAACGCAGACGTACTAGTTAATAAAATCTTTTAAATATACCCGTTCTAAATTTAGCAGTATAAAGTTGAACAAACTTTTAATTATCAAGACTTGTCCGCGTGTTAATTAAAATTGTCTTAAGGCTCTTGAATTACTTAATATTCTAAAAGTGGGAAAACTTATATGAAAATAAATTAGCAAATCAATTTTTTATAAAAGTAGAGCACCAAAACTACAGAGTAAATGTCAATATTAAGGATGACGTGTGATATGTTTTAAAGCTTATGTAAAAAGACTGATGTTGAAAAAAGTTAGTTTGATTAATGAGCATTTTAAAGGCGGTGCTAAACCGTCCGGGAATAGACAACTCTATCTCATGCCCTTCGTCGAGTCATTTCAAAGGGAATTTTGATTAATGATTTCGGTTTGCCGGTATACCTGCACCTCGGCAACACCCACAAAAAGATGTCCGAAATGAGATATGTAAAAGGAAACAATATTTATGCTTATTTGTGTTAATATCTATATTAATCTTGTTGGCATATGCATTTAAAGCTCGTGTAATTCTCTCGCGACGATAGCAGCACAGCTGTTTGCGTTCGCTTTTCGTTGTTATTTGTTATTTAATCTGTTACAGCAACGACTTCGGTTTGTTTGGAAAGTTTATTTTTCATATTAACTTTATAGTTATAAAATCACAAAAGCATTAAAATGTATGGAAGCTTAGTTCGCACGTTACATGTTGTGAATTCAATAATATTTAATACGACTAAAAACTCACCAAACAACAATCCGTCCAATCTTCAACGAAATAAAAACAATGTGCAAAAAATATTGCAAGCTCTACAACAGTTGCCAAAATCAGTCACTAATTGCTAAATTCACTATTTGTTTTTATTTAACACTGTTAAATGTTGCAAAATTATTTATAGTGTTTTCAACACATCACAAAACAATTGTCAAATGCACATATGTTTTATCATCTTTTCCTCGGCATCCTTAATTGATTTACTCGAATGTCTTCTTGCCTCGTTATAATACGTGCGATGTATTTTTTTCAATGTTAAAAACTGTTATCGTATCTTTATGTTGGGACCACCAAACTGCAAACAATATTTTATTCATACCGTAGCCCCTCAAACAGAATTTCAACGGAGCGCGTCTAATTGCGAACATCATAAGTAAACACTCCTCGGAAAGGACCGGACACGAATCAATCGGAATATTTGACACATTCTGATACCGCGAAATTCAAGTTCAAGTTCGCGGGAAAAGCGCGGGCACCGTTTGAAAAATCACTGCTTTGGCGGATCGCGATAAATATAATCTATCAATTTTATCACAATAATATGAATCGAGTATGTTACAAAAATTACATCGGTCGGCGTTTAATGAACGTCTGAACCCGCATTGAGCTAGCTGTCAAATCTACGAACCGTCATAGTCGGCTGCCATGAGCGGGCACGCACACATCGAGCGGGCGCGTGTCGCGACGGCCACTACTACACTGACAGCCTCCGGCGAGCCGCGTTCGGCGTACGAACGCGCACAGACGAAGCTCATGAATCATACGCGGCTCGCGCTTGTGTTGCGGCGGGTGGGAGTGCGAACATGCAGCGTGCTTTTAACACGGACAGACGAAATGATGCCCGACTGCAAGGGGGAACGTGAAATGTATCGGTTCTACAAAATGGCCGGTTAAAGCGGCCGTACACGCGCCTATGTGGCCGATCACATGAGAGATTATCCCGATGCGTGTGAATGCATGTAACTCCGCGCAACGGATGGGCGGGAAACGCCATGGAGAGATGCGACGGCGTTTCTGCGATTCCGATCAACAAAATGAATGATACCTTATTTAAGATTTCTGAGTGATGAGCGTATAATTCATTGCCCGTTGAAAACTATTAGAGAACTGTAAGGAGAGTCTAAAATACTCTTTGAACTTATATACGACGTGTTTATGAGCAATATACTAATATATTCTAACCAACTACAAAAACTTTATGAACTATACAGTTCAATGAAACATAAAAGGGCAATCTGTGTTTAAATTTGTCAATGGGCGCACTAAGTTTAAATCTTACTATGAATGAGGAATAGCAGGATGATTTTCCATAGTACAAAGACATTTACGTCGACAGGGGACTTGTGTGAAGTTGAAATACGACTTAACATCAGCGTTATTGAACTGTTAATCGCGTGGCTCGCGCGCGACAAAACAAATAGACATCATTGAACGCACGCGAAACGTAATTTATACCTCAGTGCGTTTTCGCCTTTCCGTGAAGATCGAAGTTTAACTCGGGTCTTACCTGAAACAAAACATGATTTATTAGTTACTGCAAACCACCGATTGAATCAATTTATTTGAGTTTAATAAAGTAATTATTTCCAATATTACAAAATAACTTTGAATAATTTGTTGAAAACTTATGTTATCATTTCTGTCTACTCTACATCGCTTATATATAAGAACATATTAAATCGTTCCCTGTATTTAGTTTAGTAATCGTTTGTGAATTGATAAGATGAAGCTAAATACAGTTCTTGTTTTATAAATGTAGATAAAATTAAATTATTTTTATGCATTTAAAATCAGCGTGTAATGACATCAAGAGCTTATAGTGCCATTCATTATTTATCTTGAATACAGGAAAGAAAAACATTTTCAAAAAGTACGTTGCCTCCTTATATCTCATGACCTACGACTCACATATCTCGACATGCAGACAGGGTCAGGAGTATTCCGATGCTGATAAGTGGGTCAGTATAGCGTTATACAAAGATTTTGCTCACATACATTGGTCAAGTTCACATCTGCAATATAATGTTCTCGAGTCGAATACAGTATCTTAATTTTTTTTAACAAATCTAAAAATTAAATCAATCATATTTTTCACATTAATACGAACAGTCTAATGTATTTGTATACCTACGTCTTTATATTGATATAAGAGTCAAAGAGTATTTAAACTTTGCAACAAAGTATTTAATTGCTTCAAATCTTAATGTTACTAATTAAACGATCAAAGGTGACACTAATTGTAAGTTATTGAAAAAAATATTATTTAAAACAGATACAAAAGTATAGAAGAAAGCAATCGAAGTAATTCTAAGGAAAGTGATAAGTTAGCGAAACGCAAACAAAAGTTGAATAAAATTAATAAAAATTAATTTATTACCGTTCATATCAGCTTATGCGCGTCAGAGTTTAAAATTATTGCACATAGATAAAAAAATTCGTAAACAAAGGGGTGAACGCATTCAGTGGGCGATGTTTACACATAGATCCGGATTATTTACGTTCAATGCCATCGTTGGTGTAACTTTACGATAACAATTGTTAAATTTTGTCCAAGTGTTCATCAATAAAGATTTTTGTTTGACGTACAATGTAGCAAAATTAAGTAACCGGAATGAATAAAATGACCAAACGTAACCACGTAAAACGTAAAACCGGTAAATTTTAATGAAGTCGTCAACGATTTTTCACGTCTCACGGATGACGTATTTGCCGTGAAATTTTTGAAAATAGAACGCGGCTACTTAGTCACCCTCCGAGAGTTATTACATTAATATATTTACCAAACACACTCCTATTATTACGTTTTCATGTACTCGCTTACCCATAAATTAAAAAGTTGCCTGTTTTTTACGCTTTTGTCCCAACCCTTATTTGGTATTCATATTTGATATTTTGATAATACAAAGGGTAGATGCGTTACAAAATGAAAACACAAAGACATGTTCATAACTTACACAAGAAAAACCTGTTTTCAAGAGCAAAGTATGCTATAGATACAAATTGTAAAAGGGGCAATCCTTCATTATATTTCTTATCTGTCATTACCATGCCAAACTATTATGAGCTTTTTTTCGTATGCGTTAAGCTTTGATTTCTAGCATCGCTGGGCATATAGCTTCAATTATGGTCATATTGAATGATATATGATATAAGTGAGGGATATTAAAGGGCAAACAGGGTTTATGAAATGTGAACTTTAAAATGTGCTGCAACGGATAACCCCTTGTTTAATTTGTCCTAAACGATGAGCCGTAGCGAAATATTTTTCAGTGTACATTGATTTTTTGTGTTGAACAATATGTTATCCGTACATAGAACTAAGTAGGTATTAGTAATACATTCGGAATATTCGTGTTTCTTATTGCTTCCGCAACGAATTTCGTGCGAGCCGCAGCCGATATGATTGAACCTATCGGGCATTCGCCAACAGCGGCCGACTCCAATTTAGTTTTTCGGATTAGATACGGCGCACATAATAACATAATTGGTCTAATAACAGCCTAACCTCGCCGTGCCTTACAATTCACTTTCCAAATTGGTTTATTTTTTTCCCTTTTGGTCTGTCTAAAACTATTATGATTTATTATCAAATTTTCGTGCAGGCAAATTATACGGGGCTTTTACGGCCGCACCAGGAAATGACGCTCTCTCTTTCTAACCAGTGGCCTAATTCGTTATCAGATAAGGATGACATCACATTGTTTCCTTGGAAACACGCAGCGTCGTTGATGAAATAATTTACGAGACTTTTTTCTAATTAACTCATAGAAACGTTAATTAGTTGGATTATCATGTTACTTAAAACATAATTTTGTAATTTAGTCTCGCTGACAGCACATTTTGGAAGATT
Organism: Papilio helenus; assembly: GCA_026546675.1. Taxonomy (NCBI): domain Eukaryota; kingdom Metazoa; phylum Arthropoda; class Insecta; order Lepidoptera; family Papilionidae; genus Papilio; species Papilio helenus. Next base: position 5,648,019 of record JAOCNA010000032.1, on the reverse strand, counting down.
TAAACCAATTATTTCAAAATTATAACCATTTATTTTTCATTAAATTTGCTTACATAAATAAGTTATTATTATTCCTGTGCCTTTTGAGCATAAAACTTAAATTAAACTTTCATTTCGATATTATTATGAACTTCCAATAACCGGTATTGTAACTATAAGAGTAAAAAAAAAAACTGAAAGTATTCAAGAACAATTTGGAATTAAAAATAAATTTGCGTCTAGTGCAGAGTATTGTTTGCAGGAGAGGTGAATTTACAAAATATGAAATAGTGCAACGACAAATGTTCATGACAACGAGAACTGACTGCATTATACATGAGGCCTGCCACACACAATATTTACATATAAACATAGTTTTCGCGTTTATGCCGAGGAAGGATTTTACGAGCGACAATGGCTTCCAGGTGATATCTGGTAGAATTTTTGTGTAATACGATGTTTGTGTTCGAAAGAAAGACTTAACGCCTGAATAAAAACGAGATATTTTACTTTTATGCTTTTCCCAATAGTTTTAACAGACGTGTAATATTTTAAAATTGTTGAAAGCACCAATAAACTTATAGTTGATTTTTTAAAATTGGTTAAAGATTGCCTCTGAGAATCATAACAATGGTCTGCCACCTTGAAGTGAACTTTAAAGATTACATCGAAATCTGTATAGGTAGATGACTATTTACTTTAGCGTTACATACGAGCACTAGCCAGATGTATGAGTTTATAAATATTCGAGCGGCAGTCACCAGTCTGCAGCCTCCGTTATCGCAGATAGTGCGCGTGGTGAAGCGGAAGAGACCTCCGACAAAGGACTGTGACAATGAACCCGATATATATAGGGCTGCTCATTTATATTTACTTTGTTCATCAATAGCTCATAAATCTTAAGAGTTCATATGTATTTATACACTTAATTTTATTTTAATTTTAAATCGTTATGATTTTTCACTGAAAAATATCAATTTAAAAATGTCAAGAGTGTTAGTGCTCGTTTGTGTAATGATTAGGAATTGCTATAGTCCATTTTAAAATGGAGAATTTTGTTTTTGTGAACCAGTAAAAATCTTTAATGAAAAACAACGAACAAAATCGAAGGACATATTTGTACTTTTCCCCCTTTAGACAACCCTAGCCGCTGCTCGCCGCTCGCCGCGCGGCGCGTCCGACACACCCGCCCGGACACGTTTCAGGACCATGAATTATGGCGCGAGCCGATGTGACTTTTCAATTTGAAATCATCAACCTGGAATTAATTTCATTTTTGAAAGCCATTATTTCTGTTATCTCTCGATGCTGTACAATATGCGAACGCCGCTTTATTGTGACGAGAATATTTCTCGATGTCGCATTGCATTCGTTTGTTACCACAAGGTTACTTTTAATTTCGCATTTTGTATAAACTTTGCGACTGTATGTAGTCTTCAATTTCATAGAACACGTTAATTGGTATTGGAGAATGATGGACATAGACATATATTTTGTAAGTGTATCAAACAATTTATTAACACTTACACTTTATAAGATGGATCTGTTTTAATAATAAAGTATTGAATTATAAATAAAACGTATACAAAAATGTAACGGATAAGTACAAATATTTACACCTTCCGGGATCGACGTAACATTCGTCTGTAATTCACAAATCTGTCAGTGTTGAATACCCACATAGTCTCGCGTCGACTATTCATAGTCGATCCCGTTTTCCACCGTTACCGGTGTTGACGAAAGCCGAGCCGAAATAGACGTTGCAACTATAAATTTCGTTTTGAAATAAAACTCGACTGTTTATTTCTGAAGAAAAAAAACACATGACAAGTTTTTGTTATAATAGAGGGTGTTCGAAAAAAAAGTCAGAGAATCGCCTAGTCACGGCCGTTGACCCGAAATTCCTTCTGTTATTTACTGCTGTCTAATTTGAATTTTTATACTGAATAAACCAATGGTGACGTGAGAATTGCGCGACACGCTCGCTATATCTCAATTCTCTACGTTTACTGAAATTTATTCGATCTAAATGTAATACTAATTTTAATATCAATGAACCGAACGATTATTGACGTCATACTTTTTTAAAATATTTAAATGTAATCATAATAGGATTTGATTGTTTTATGTTAGCTAATCTTATTTTAAAATAGACGTACTTTTAAAAGCCTGGGTTATTTTTAGCGCCTAGCAACCGCATGTGTACGACGGTTCGAGGAACGAGATATAATAACAATGCTGGGCATAAAATCTTCCAGCAAACGTTAAAAGTTAATTCACATATAAAAGAGAAATACCTTAGCCCTCATTTTAAAAAGAGTAAAAACTTTAAGGTGCCGTTGTTGTTATAGCCTTAGCTATGAGGATTGTTTCAATAACTGAAGATTAAAATTTGCAGCTTGTGCTGCGCGCGGTCTGAGCAAAAGAAAGAACGATTTCTGAAGTGACAATTGAACTAAACCAGAATTGCCAGATGTCAATTAACAATAATTTACCCATAGAGTAACTACAAAATAAATAACCCAATTGTGGATAAAACATATTTTACTGTAATCATTTATTTCTTTTTAAATTTAATCCTATAAAATATGTTACAATGATTAAAATTTTTTTTTTCATCAAAAAACAAGATATCATTATCATGATGATAGTTTTATAGTCGAAGTCCATCATGCGTTGGCTCCAAAACTTGTTGTTAATCTTACTAACATAATAAATGGGAAAGTATAGATGGATGGATGTTTGTTACCATGTATCTCCAGAACAGCTCAACGGATCTTGATTTAACACAGACACAGATGTAGAACTTAGTCTGGAAGAACACATGGGCAACCTTTAATTTTTTTGTAATTCCGCTCGGACGGAGTCGTGTGTGACAGCTAGTATTTTATAAATACAAGTACCTTATAAAACCTAATTTATTTGTCTGGTTTAAAACAAATAATTAAATTATTTTATCTGTGTCTTCTGTAGTTCTTTTTTGGTTTTTTTCTACGTTTCTATACTCTTTGATTGTGATTTGACGTGACAAGAGTGGTTACGATATTCGCGCCAAAAATACCTCGCTATTTCTGTGTAATTTTTCAAATTGTCCACGGTGCAATCTTATAATTAAAACGGTAAGTAAATGCATATTATATTACTTCGCAAGATAATGTAATACAATTTGTTATTTCAGTGCAAAGAATTTGGTTATTTAAAATTTGTTGTAACATTTGAGTGTTGAACAGTGTTACCAACATGAACATAACACATCATGTCGAGTGCAAGCTAACACGGTTTTATGTATTTCTTTTAGATATTTTGCATTGATTATTGATTCATAATATTTGCTAATAATCAGTTATTTATAGTACAAAGGATTGCATCAAAGTTAAATATTATGTGTATTTACTGCAATGGTCATATATAGGTTTCGTGTTAATTGACGTCGTAAGTGAAAAAAATGGTTACTTCTAATAAAGTGCCTGATCAAAAGATAGTGAAGATGGCAGAACAGAATAATAGTGCTGTGGTACCTCAAAGAACATTAATAGGGGAAGTAAATGAACATATAACATGTACTTTGTGTCGAGGTTACTACATAGACGCCACCACGATTGTGGAATGTTTACATTCATTTTGTCGAAGTTGTATTATCAAGCATTTGCAAGTGAAAAGTTACTGCCCTGTTTGTGAGATGATGATTAATTCAGCTAAACCTAACATTAAATTGGATAAAGCGCTTCAAGATATTGTTTACAAACTTGTTCCTGGTCTTTTTCAAAAAGAAATGGAACGTCGACAGCAGTTTTACTCTTCAAGACCAGGACCAGCTGCATCTGCAACTCCTGAACAACGCGGTGAAGATACTGAAAGAATTATTTTTAGTCCTGAAGATGTCATCTCTTTTTCATTGGAATATGCTGATCACACTGATGCTGACAGCATCTCAAGCAAATCTTCGGATAGTAATGAAGCTCAGAATACGTTATTATCACCAAGGCGATTTTTGCAATGTCCAGCTGTAGTTAACATAAATCACCTTAAAAAATTTTTGAGCATGAAATTTGATATAGATAGTTCTCAATTTGCTATTGACATACTGTATAAGAGAGTACCACTACCTGATTATTATACATTAATGGACATAGCATACATATACAACTGGAAAAGAAATGAGCCAATGAGATTTTTTTATCACATCATTGATTATGTTGCCATGCGCAATAGACTATTTGATATAAATCAAAAAAGAACACATTTCCCTGATAGAAAACCAAGCCCAACTTCTACCGAAGAAACAAATACTACCAGCCCTGCACCAAATGTTAATGAACAAGGTTCTGAGGTGTCTTCAGGAACTGATAGCCCTATGCTTGATGATAATACTAGAAAAACAAGTGATCCAATAAGCAAAAGTATTTCAAACAACACAGCAAAAGATACAAATACTACAGATTCCCCAAGTACAAATAAAGCTACCTTTATAGTGCCACCTAAGAAGAATGATGATGAAGATGAGAAGTCTCAATTTTTAAATTCCTTTGAGTTAACAGCTAGGAACAGCAGTGTAAATATAAAAACTTCACCTAAAAAGCCTAATATTGTGGAAGCCATCAAAACAAAAGAGAGTCTTCCTAAAATTGATATGCCTAAAGTAGATGACACTTTGAAGAGAAAACTTCCACCATCTTCTAATATGCCTGAAATGAAAAAATTAAAAATTGAATTAGAAAAGGCTAAGCTACCAAGCACTCCAGCTGTACCAACTGTATCATCTGTACCAACTGTATCAATTGTACCAACTGTACCAACTGTACCAACTGTTCATTCTTCTAAAGATGCAGCCAAAGTTGAAAAACCGCCTGATAATTCTGAAACAAGCAAAATTCAACCAGAATCATTGAAAATGTCTCAATCATCTTCCACTCCAAACAGCAATCCTACAAACTCCACAATACCACCTAAAGAAAATAAACAACAGACAAATGTAGTGAAACCACAAGTTTCTGATAACTCTGGGCTGAAAAGAAATAATCCTGGGGTTCAAAGTACATTATCACCAAAACGAAAACCAAATGAGATTCCAACTAATCAGCCTTCATCAGGTCCAAAAACTGTGTCTCCACTAAAATTGCATATTCCAAAAATGGACAGTTCATCATCTTCTCTTAAGCCACCTGAGGCTCCCAAACCAGTCACTAAAAAGATGCCCGACTTAAAACCTAGTGGCTCTATATCTTCACCATCATTTCATAATAAAGGTCCTCCTGTTAATAAAGTGCGAATGGATCTGCTGGCCAACAATAGTGATCCAACTATAGATAGAAGTAAAATATTATCCCAAGTTAAGTCATCATTGTCCATTCCTAACACTGGCCAGACAACATCAGGAGACCCTCTAAAGTCCTTGTTTGACTCCTGCAAAATTAATATACCTTCATCATTATCTATAACTTTAACTGACCAAAAATTGGAGACTCGAAATGTGCCCGATCCAATCAATGTTGATCAGAAAAAGGGTATGATTAATAAAAATTTATCAAATGTTAACAATTTGTCACATAAAGTACCAAGTCCACCCGTCCATAATTATATCGAAATATTAAAATTGCCAGAAACAGATCCAAAAAAGCCAATTAAATTGCCTGAGGGTAATAATGAGATAAAGATTACCCCATCAAAAGGTGAACCTAATGCTGGGCAACCAAAGGTTACTAGTAAATCTTCAGAAACATCTGCAAAGGGCCCTATACCAAATCTTAAACCCATTTCTGATACAAAGCTGGGTAAGCAGACTGGATCTTTCTCTGCACCCATTACTTTCCAACAGACATTTGAACAGCAACTTCAGTCTCTGCAAACAGATAAGAAGACTAAATTACCAAAAAATAAATCCCAGGTTCCCAAACTTGTACCTGCAACTCCAAAAGCATTCAGTGCAGCCAATAAACTTGGTGCCCCCAATCTTAAACCTGCCAGCTCCGGCTTGCCCCCATTAGAAAGTAAAACAAATGCTGCTTTAGATTTGTCCACTCCACACAATATACAAAGTCAATTGGGTCCACAACAAACAAAAGCATTTGAAACTATGCAGTCAATTGCCAATTTAGCCAAGAAACAAGGAATGCCTTCGAAACCATTGCCCCTTCCTTCATCACAAAACAATGTTTTTTCCAGTTTAAACAATAGACCTACAAATGCAATACCATCTCCATTAAGAGTTCCTTCTGCAAGTGGAATTAATCAATTGAAACATGAAAAGGTTAATCCTGTCAGTACACCAACCAGTAATTTAAGGCAAGATATGTCAAACAGTAATAAAGTAAACCAAATGAAACAATCAATTACTACAAGTCCATCTATCCCAAGTTTGGGTTATCCAATGTCCGCCCATAGCTCACAAAACACAGCACAACCCTCACCAAGATCACAAACTAGATCTCCCAGTTCTTCTCCTAAATTAGTCATAGCAGAAGAGAAGCAATTAAGTAATAACTCTATGGAGCATAACATCAATCAATCAAATCAAATAACAAGTACTCAGCTGCCCAGCATTAGTTCTAACAAGAATGAATCACCTAAGCCTTCTCCGGGGCCCTCAAAACTTATGAAGCCAATGATACCAACTGGAAAAGTTCCAAGTATAAGACAGCCCATAACTCCTGTCATGAAACACAACTCTAGTATGAATACATCTGATTATATGAATCCAACACCAATACTTTCTACACATCCCAGTATTACACATCTGATAAGACATCAGATGGAAATGCAAACAGCCTGGCTGAAGGCCCAAAGACAATATGATCTGTTCAAAAATATGTCTAACATGGGCCATCAGCCACAAAACGATTTTAATAACAAAGACAAGCAATAACAATACATTTTGGTGTTTTAATAAAATAAGATATGAGTATGTAGTTTGCTTGTTTGTAATAATAAGAAAGTACTTGTGATTGTTTTAGTTATTATTTTAAGATTAAACTTTACATTAACCTTAATAGTAAAATACTGAAATCTCATTTGTGATTGTTTATTTTTGTTTGGCATGGAATTTCACTACAATGAAATAAATCGATGTATTTTTTAATAAATTATTGATACTGTATAAATATAATAAGATGTCATATTTTTTTTCTTATACCTTAAGTGTTTGATAACTTTTGTTTTATAATTGCTTTGATGTTTAATATCATTGTGATTAACTTGCGTTACTTATATTTCTATCACATTATTTAAATAAAACATGATTTTTATCAATACCGTGTTTTTTTTACCTATTGTTCCATCTAAAGAAAGCTTAATTTGAGGTAAATTTGTATATAGTATTTTTCTAATATAAGTTATAATATCAAAAATACGTGATAAGTTATGTTATTAATTTTAGATGTCTGCTGTTCAAGCAACTATTCCATTTAAAGTGAAAAAGAAGGTTAACATAAATTTGAAAAAAGATAAAACAGTTGAAGATACTCTGAAGAAAAAACAGAAATTGAGAAGAAAAAATGAAGATTATGACCTGACATATGGAACTGAGAATGGTTTGTACTTTATACGCACATTTAAATTTAAACTCGCTCATTTAAAATTTTCAATCGTTATTATACCCTCTAAGATGGGCTATATCTATCTAACCAATGTCCTTTTTAAATGTTAAATTTCAGATTGTTCACCACCAAAACAAGCTAGAGTTGCAGAAAATTGTGATGACGATGTGGATAAGGAAAACTCGAATGATCAGTATGTTTATAATTTTTTTTAATATTCATAAACCAATACTTTACCTCGAGCCCACATGATGTTTCTTAACAAGGTAGAAATAAGCAATAACTAAATAGTTTTACACCTATTTTTTGTTACAGGAATATCATCGCGGAAAATTCAATTAAACCGTTAGTAGGGAGAGAAAAGGAGATTGCATGGCTCGAACAAAATTTATTGGATCATCTGGAGAATGAGGAATCTGCATCTTTATATGTCTCTGGTCAGCCCGGCACAGGGAAGACAGCCAGTTTGACATACATATTAAATTTACCTAAGGTAATGTAATTTTATTTTAAATAAATTCAAAAATACATGTAATTATAAGAATAGATTTATATTGTTTGAATATGAATTAAGTTATCTTACTTAAAGTTAAAAAGAAACTAATAAATAATTTCCTATTTTTAATAATACTGTATTTACATTTCAGATAAGAAGTGGTTATAAGCAAGTTTACGTGAATTGCACAATGATGAAGTCTGCAGCCAGCATATACAGTAGGATCTGTAGCGAACTGCAACTGAAGACGAGCGGAACCACCGAGAAGGCCTGTCTCACTGCTATCGAAAAATACTTCAAAAAGAATCATAAGATGATGTGGGTTTAGAGATTTTAACATGTTACGTTTCATTTTTTTTTTATTCATTCTGTTATTACTTCGTTTCATTCTGTTGACATGCCAATTTTGATAAAAAAAGCGTGTAAAACCAAATTTTATTTTCCACTTTTTGTAATTTTTTCGTACAGGGAATTAATATATCAATCAATTTTGTTGCGAACTTCAGCTAAACTGTAGCTTGTGTAATTATCGCAACTAGTATATGAAGTTAACTTTTACGTGACAATAATAGAATAATTAATGGTATTACAGATTACTAGTGCTGGACGAGATCGACCAGTTGGACAGCAAGCGCCAGTCGGTGCTGTACACGGTGTTCGAGTGGCCGAGCGCGCACGCGGGCGTGGTGCTGGTGGGCGTGGCCAACGCGCTGGACCTGACGGAGCGCAGCCTGCCGCGGCTGCAGGCGCGCCGCCTGCGCCCGCGCACGCTGCACTTCACGCCCTACACCAAGCAACAGATCATCGACATATTCGTCTCCGTGCTCGAAAAGGAGGACAAGACCAACGCGTTTTCGCCGGTCGCTCTGCAGTTGTTGGCCGGTATGTATATGTTTGCTATAGTTTCTTCTTTGACGATTAATATACCTAAACCCAAGCGAAAGACACTATCATAATTCATACTAATATTATAAGTGCAAAAGTTTAGATGGATGGATGGATGTTTGTAGAGTTTGTAGTATAAACGGTTGAACGGATTCCGATGAAGTTTGATAGATATAGAGGATAGTCTGGAAGAACACATAGGCTACTCAATTTTTTTTTAATTCAACGCGGTCGTAGTCGCTGGCAAAAGCCAGTAAATAAATAAAAATGTACTATAATGTGTTACAATTTTCAGCTAAAATCTCCGCCGTGTCGGGGGACATGCGGCGAGCGCTCGACATCGGCAAGAGGGTGATAGAGCTCGCGAAACGCAGCAAGTTCTCAGAGAATCACTGCGTCGACAGCATGATGAAAGACGCCAGCGTCACCGTCGAGCTTAAGCAAGTTCTAGAAGTACTGGACGACGTGTACGGAGGCGGCAGGAAGATCGAGAACGATGTAGAGGAAGGTCTGCCCATGCAGCAAAAGTTGGTGCTGTGCAGCATTATGCTGATCCTGACTAAGGGGAAGAATAAAGATTTGGTTATGGGGAAGCTGCACGATGTTTATAAAAGGTAATGCTTTTTTTTGCATATTTTAAACATGAATTCCTATGAATCTTGCTATTTACTTCTTGAATAGATCTGGTGTAGTATTTGACAAATATCTTGGTGGTCTGTTCGCGATTTGACCTTGATCCGCTAAAATATTTGTAAAATAGTATGCTAAGATAGGTTCATTTGTCTCTGCTTATGGGATGTGAAGAAACATTGTTAATTTGTCGTGTAGGGTTGCTCGGTCGCGGAACATAGCGCCTCTCGACATCAGTGAGATGATGAGCGCGTGCTCGCTGCTGGAGGCGCGCGGCGCGCTGGGGGCGGGGGCGGGGGCGGGCGCGGGGCGGGGTCGGCG
>JAOCNA010000032.1:5579406-5596724 GCA_026546675.1 Papilio helenus | reverse complement strand
GGCCCAGTAGTTTTTGAGTTATTTCAATATATACAAAAATACAAATCTTTCCTCTTTATAATATTAGTATAGATTAATAATTGGCTAATAACATTCTACGCAGAACATCGTTACATGAATTTGCTTTATGTTTTTTTTTAATAAGTTAAACTAGTAAACTCCAAAATACAATCAAAATCCAATTTCTTTTAATTAAATAAAATGAAATTAGTCATCTATCGTTCGGTACCAATAATCATAATTAAATAGCCACACTCACGTGTATTGAAGTAATGAAAGTGGAATAAACTATGGGCATTGTGTAGGTACTCGTATAACAATGGCAGCGAATGGTAATTCGGTCAAGGTGAGGGGATTACATCGACATGTTATAGCACGCGATAAAGAAAATTTCATATCGCTACTTTTATAGCTCTATAATAAAGTCGCGAAGCACTCACATAAACTATTTCAACGACAGAACGTAAGTTATTACAATAGTAGTCAGAAGTGTTACAATTTTTTTTAAATTCTTTTTTGATGTTGCAATAAATCGTCAAATAGATTTTTATTGCAAAGTGCCAGTGAAAGTTGGCACGTCAAATAAATACACCAATGACTGACATAAGGTCGTACGGTACTAAATGACCGTTCATTAACCTCCTGGTAATTTAATAGATATGTACATTTTATTATTTTTCTAATACGAAGAGTTTTTAAAACGAATAATACGACTCAATTTAATGACGTAACTTTTTTTTGTAAATTTAATAGTTTTTCCATGACCCCGGTGTGTCACGATCTTTAGTTTCGTCTCGCGATGATAATCAGATTCGGTCTGCGCTATCTATATCTAGCCGTAGCTAGGCTTCTGTGTACGAACTAACGAGGACTGTGGTTTTTAAACTCTCGCCCCCATGTCTAGATAGACCAAATCGTGACTTACACTAGCTCGGCCACGTTATAATTACGGTAGATTACAGCCGACGATTACCTATTCGCTGTTTTGATAATAATACGTGAAGTCCGGCTATAAATCATATGTATGTACTGTTTTAAAATACACGATTTTTTGTGTTATTGTTCTGTTATAAAGATTCCTAGGTTGATGTGTGAACGGATGGTGTCAATGACCTTATTATAATTAAGTAGAAGGAAGTCAATAGCGATGTTTTTGACACGATTCAAGTTTTTTTAAATTATAGTACACAAACATTATTAATAAATAGAATAAATTGCGTTTATAGTCGTAAACGGCTCAACTTGGTTACTCATCTTAGGTGTAGGTAATTCTGTCAGGAAGATTTAACAAAATCGTCTAATAACATAAAAAAAAATGAACACATTTTAACCTATTTTTTTTTAATATTCAAAATGGCTCACGAAGTTCACACGAGTGGCAGTAGGTGCGGCTGGATGGGACGGAACTGTGATGGGGTGACACGCTGTTATTATTAGTTTTTTGTCCCCACTCTCGAACCTCCCCGCCAGTGGCCGCCATTTCTCGCTTTCGAAGCACTTTTTGTGCTTTCATATTGACGAGTCGGTGAGCTTTTTTTTAAACTTTAATACACGGGATTAGATTTCGCTGTGTCATTGCATCGATTCTTTTGAAGAACAGTTTGGATTTTAACTAGATTTTAAATGTTTTAGAGTGTTCGCGTGATCTATTTCTTGGGAAATGTGTACTTTTACATGTATATTCGTTCTATTTACAATCAAATCTATAAGTATGAAGCGATTGCTAAACATAAATAGATAAAATGGAATGAATACTACCTCATAATAAATATTGAAGATTCCATCAATAAACTCATCCAAACACTTTATAAACACTCATCTTAATCACCATTCGATATCGATACGAATACGTAATCACTCGTCCCTTACAGCGATCAATTAGCGAACTATGCCATAAAAGTCGTCTAACTCATAAAATGTCGTGTAGCAATAAACACACTAATCTAAAAACACACCCAATGACCCCCAATAGATCGCTCCGAGGCGTTACACAACATATTGTTTATTAACATCTAATACTGTTTCGTAAACTTTAAAGCTATAAATCTTGAGAATATATTGGAATGTTAACGGAGTACTGTCGGTGCGTACAAACGCACCTATACGCGAGAAAGGTGAGCTGTAACTGAACTTGAAATGCAAAAGTCCGGTAGTCCTTGAGAAGTTTTGTTTATAAACAAAGGACGTGTTATGCAAGAAGCTGTTAAGGTTTGTGCGCGTAAAGAATCGGGTTTTACGGGCGCATTATATGGACGGGGCGAGATAAAGCGATTGTTTTGGGTCGTAAATAAGCCTGCAACAGGTACAGTGCCAACGGGACTCCACAATCACGAGCCGCCGACGCTTTCCCTTTCGTTTGATATCATTGCGTTCGTGTCACACGTTTTGCATTCAATATATTTTAAATGAAATCCTTTATTAATAGTTCATTAATTTACAGTAATTGATAAACTAAATCACGTAGTTCGAATAATATCGAGGACTACAAATTTTAGGTTTTCTCGTTCTTATTTAGGTAAGCCTAAAAACATTAAGATGTTTTTGTTAGTGATTTAGCATCTTAGTAGATACTTTATTATTTTAAAAATAAGAAAGTTGATTAATCTTTGAAATAAATTCACTGTCGTGATCATAAACTAAAAAATCGATACAAAATTCAAGTTAACTAAAATTGTTTTCCATGTACATACCTAAATGCATCTGTAACATATTAATATTTTATTTAACAAAGTAGCTCGAAATGACTTGGAGATAAAACTAGGGCTAGCGCCGATTCGGCGTCCGAGACCCACCTAAAAATAGTAATTGAAGAGGCCGTAGCATGAATAATATTAGGGCGTCGTGACGCGGGGCCTTGAATCGATACGTAATTATAGAGTGAAAACGTACCCCTCATAAATATTATATCCGTGGTATAAGGCGAGGCAGGAATCGCCCGCGGCCGCCATTGTGTGGACCTACTCACCATGGCAGCGTTAGATGACGTCACTTTTGAAAAACTTCATACTAAAATGTGTCCCAAAGACAACGGATTTAATATAATAGTGAAAGCTAAAATTGTCAAAGCATTACTCCATACATATTTTATTGGAATTGAAGAAACTAATGGCGATTAAAGTTATTATCAATTCTTTACGATTTTTCATTACAAATACTGCTAAAAATAGTCAATAAACAAAGGAAAAAGGTAAAACATTTGAAACCAATTTTGTTACTTTCCTTTGAAATTACAATTCCGGTGAATTAAAAAAAATCGATTTCGTTATTATTTATTCAGGGACTTTAGTAATGTTTCCTCATTCACTAAATTGTTTCCCTCCTTTATCTAATTTCGGTCCACGCGAGGTTTGCATGTCGAAAGGCAGTTAAACTCGGTTCAGATTAAACCGGTGCCAACTTCCACGAATCGTGTAAAAATTGACCGTGAAATTTCAACTCTCCGTTCGTTACATTCAACGTTAATTTAGAATTTTTTACGTTACAAATCCAGGATTTTTTCTACAAATTATACATTGTACTCGTATGCCTTTGTTACTGGTCGTATTTGACCGTTTGAATTTTTATTTAAGAAAAACTTACGTTTTAAATATTTATAAAATTGCTGGCAATACTAGCACTTTGTAGTCTTATTACGAAGTATAAATAGACAAATAACTAACGATATTTATTAAGACAGAGTAATCGAAAAACTTAACAAAGAAATAAACTATTTGCTGATCAATAATGGTTGACATCGAAACTAATTGCAGTATGAATCGACCACAAATTACGTAACAAATGCAGAACCGTTTAACTCCCATATTGTTAGGAGAAGTAGACAAAAACAAAGAGCTCGCTTATTCTATGAGAGAATTTAATAAACATCTGCCTTTAGGAATCCAAGTCGCATCTGTTCCTCTGCCGTCGGTTCTTTTTACTAAAATTCAAATGCGCGCGAGCCGCTTCCAGCTTATATGGGCAGATGTTCATGTTCCATGTGAATTTTAATGAAAAATGTGTTTTAAAATTACGCAACATAAAGTAGATTTTCGAATGTATGTTAAATGAACTTTTCATTTTAGAGTTTTTATGTAGATAATGGTCCGAAAGTTAGATTATGATGTCGGAATTTGAAATTCGGCAGCGTTTAGGGAAGCACCATGGTAGCGATGACCGTAGATAACGGTAAACGGGGTCATTTTTTGGCCGTACCCTCTTTTGTAGCTATTTAGGCCCAATGTGTTACATTTATCAAACGGTCTTTGTAGAAAATTCGGAATTATTTAACCATTTACTTTATTACTTCCTCTTTTCTAATAACTCTATTAGGCAACTTATACTGTGTAGTTTTTACACTACATTTGTTGGTGCATAACGTTTATTTTTTAATTTACAATTAATGATATGTAATATACTTTGTGCAGTAACAGTTAGTAACAACGTTATTGTAATCAAATATTCCTATGTTATATACTTGCGCACATTTTCCTTAGATAATATGATTTAACCAAAAAGAACAATTTAAATGTTACCCTAAAACTAATAACACAGTTCCATTTAGAAATAGAGCGAAAATCCCGAGGGTTTGTAAACCTCTACCCATAAATTTAGAATTGACTATTTATACACGAAAAAAAACCTAAAAAAGGTGATAGGTCATCAATATTGTACCTTAAATCAAAGTACTAAGATTGCAATTAGATCATCCGACGAATAAAACGAAACAAGGGGAAATGAATTAATGTAACGAACTCAATCAAACCGAGCGTTTGAAGCAATTTTGAAGGGACTCCCAAAATTTCCTTGTTTTATACACAAATAGTAATTGAACACGCAATTTTGTAGCATTGCTTCATTATGTAAGCTATCACGCTTTCCAAACAAATTAAGGTAAACAGAAATAATAATGGTTGTATCATCCACAATCAAAATCAAACAACAATTTAATAAAATCTGTCCGCTAAGTCAAAAACAATTTCAGTTTTTTATTTTAATAGTTTAAATCAAGCCAACAACTTGGTAGTTTGATTAAATTTCAGTACAAGCTATAATACAAAGGTAACTGACATTTTCAATGTTCCTAACGAATTGTAAACATTAAACATTCCAATCAATCGCAGACTCGCAGCGTGTCGTGTGCGTCTACAAAGACTTATTTCTTTGACCCTCAAATTCAGTAATTTAAGTTTTCCCCTCTGGATAGCATTTCATTTACCTCTTCAACCGATACGCTGCGTGGGACGGACTAATCTGGCACACAAAATTCTGTAGAGTTGTCATTAGAACTATAAAATAATTGTGGATATTAATAATCAGTACTGCTAAAGTTTTATTTGTTATATTATTACTCCTCTCTAATAGTTAATTCTTATCCTAGGCTGAATAAAAACATGATTTTATTTATTATATGTATGTATCTAATGATAAAACTGGCAATGTGTCCATTAATAAAAGAAATCTTTTACTACTTACCACCCAAAAAAAGCCCTCATTAGGTTGAAAAATCTATTCATTTTCGTTTTATTACCTTATGAGACGGAAGACCGCTCTATTAAGCATTGTATGGTAATTAATTAATTTAATTTGTTTTAATGCTTTTCATCAAGATAGTGGTAATAAATCATCGCTATGATAAATTAAGCGCATTGTTCTAAAACCTTTCACATATGCAGTGGCTGCAGAATTGTAATAAAAAAAAAATAAAGAATAATTATGCCTTATTAAATTGTACAAGCCTATATATGGTTTAATAACCGCAACCAACTGTATAATTCCTGTTTGAATAAAAAGGTGTTGTTTAAGACGAATGTTGAATAGACTATTCATTTTTTTTAAAGTTTTATAAGCAGGCCTCTCCACACATTCCTGTGTGCCGATAATTCCCTCCATTGATTCGTAACGCCTCCCGCGCCACGCTACAATGGTCGCGAGTGAGCCCCGACATTTGCCATTGTGTTGTTGTCTATGCCCTGCTTTCCTCTATGTGCAGTTATTTATTGCCTGCAATATGTATAGCACATACTTGTACGTATTTGGATTGAAAATCGAAAATTTCAAGAAAATCAAAGTTCTTTTAAGACATTAAAAATGAAACTTATTTCGGTTCCAATTCAAAATATGGAGATATTATTTGATCTAATATGCACCTCCATTAGAAATCTTTAGTTACATTTTACAGGTTAGAGATTTGAGACAATAATAACAGCAATTTTTTGACATCAATTTTAAATTATTGCAAGATTTCCTTCATAATTTCAAATCATCAACGCAAAAATAAACTTTACAAATGTAATTTTAGATATCAAAACTAGTATAACATGAAGTAATTTATTGTAATAAAATTTAAAAGGTTCATTAATTGAATTAGATGTATCTCAAGGGGACCGAACCCACTACATAATGCTCGTAACAGAAGAGCTGACATAAATGTGACTGCCGAAACTAAACAATTGTTTCTCGTGCAGGCGGCAGGCGGCGGGGGGCGCCGGGTACACGCTTGCGAAATACGAGCATTGGGGGCGTAAAGCAGAGCGTAGAAGCTACTGAAAATTGCAGGTTTACTTTTGTTTTAATTTACTTTAATATATTGATTATCAGTTGTTATTCAATTATCTTGGATTTTCATTAACTAATAAAACAAATCTTACTAAAATCTAGAATTATGTTTGACATCGAGGTAGCAGTAGGCATAACATTTACGATTGTGTTTAATATGTTATGAGGTTTTTTTAAACAAAACTAACTGTATAATATTGTTTTGTTCGAGATACCTTTTATGAATGCTAGTTTTTCTATTAATAATTACACTTTTGATATTTCAGTTTCGACGTGTTGCGGGCAGGTCGACGTCGCACAGCGCGGCTTACGGCGCTCGGCGGGCAACACCAAACGAATCTGATCACTGACCCATGAAGCTTGCAGAAAGGAAATTTTCTTCTTGCGAAGAAAATACGACAATATAAATAACTCCATTGGCCCCTACCTACCACTACATCACCCTATGACAAAAGAGTTATCGGTGCGTTGAAAACAAAAATGGCGACTTGATTTATTGCGGAGGCTCGCGCATTAGCCGAGCCGTTCGGGATCGCTGCTTGGACCGAGAAATTAAACGTCCACTTCTTTCTTATGAGTCCTAGAAATGTTTTGTCCTAGATGGAAATATAAAATTATATTTTCAAAAGACTTAACGACCTACTTGGTTAATGACTCGTATTTCTGCAGCTTTAACTAGCATTTCAACACAAATTGCTGTTGTATGGATATTTAGCGTCGATGTTATTGCACAACAAGTTATTCTAGAGTTAAAATGGAACTCTCATCTGATAAAGAAATTGTAAATGTCCTGTAACTTTAACTAAACGATGATTACTTACTAAGCAATATCTTCCTATCCTCAACTGTAAAGTAATTGAATCAGATAATTTTTACATTAAAATAACTATTTAGTTTGTGAATTTGATTGTATTAATAACGGTTTAATAAATTTAAGATTGTATGTTGTGAAACTAGAATTTCCAGAAACTACGTAGTCTTGCCTTCAACGTCAAAATTAGGGTATGATAAATTGTGAAACTGAATGTTTAGCGGCATGATCAGAGAAAAACTCACTTTTGATGTCGCAATTTATGCATATACTTAGATTTAACTTGATATCGTTTCAGAAATATTTTGCTGTCGAATGAATCGAAAATTCGTTAATTTATATGACATAGGAAGTTACGATAGTGGAGTGCTTGCAGAGCGTTATGAAGAAAAAATGTGAAAATGAATATTCTGTTAGCGACATAAATCCACGCGCGACGACCGAAGATTAGGAGCAAGCAAGTGAAGCCAAAACTCGATATTGGGTGAATAATCGTCTCCACTACCGGCGCGGTAACCGGCCGGAAGCGCCAGATTTATACCCGGGCGTACCCGGGCGTACCGGCCTGTGACCGTCATGCACCCATTTATACCCGGCCGCAGCGGCCTGTGATCGTCGTGTACCCAGTGATACCCTGGTGTACCGCTACGTCATATCCGTGCTGTCGTCGCTCCGCGCTCTTCATAAAGCACCCGATATGCCTTGAGGGCCGCGATTTATGGTGTGGAAACGTCACAGGACTCGGTGTTTTGGGATAAATCATATGTGTTTGTTTTGTGCATGAGACGTCTAAATTTCTCGGATGTATGCTTGAACTATCTTTGTATTTATGACGTCGAAGGGATAGACTGTGGAGTTTCTTATACAATTATCACTTTGTATTGTCAACTTAATTAATTTATGAAAGACGGTAATCTGAATAAATAGTAATTTTCATAAATGAAAAAGAAAATCTGTAAAATGTTCTTTAATAGCAATGCTTAAAAAACTTATGTAATTAAAAATATTCTATGACTGAATGCAAAAGATTAAAGAAATATGAATCACATCACAATACCACTTGTCCAAATAAAATTTATTCAATAAAATTTTGAATAATTTTGATGAACGAAACAACAGACACAAGCAAACTAAAGCTTTTATAAATTCTATAGGCAGTTTTGATTGACAGTTGAGTCCAGCTACCGTGCAGCTACGCCCAGGTAGGTCAAAGACAATCGAACATCAGTATCAAAGACAACAAAAGGAAGAATTGGGTCACGTACCTTAGAGAGGACGAAATTTACGAGCGGCATTGTCAAGTCAATTGCTTATGCAATTCACTTCAATAACAACAATGCCACTGAAATAGGAAGTCAGGTATGTTTATGCGACTTTAAATTTGCGTGAAGTTTTTAGCTTTCACTTTTATTGTATGAAATTAGAATGGAACCGTTCTGATGTTGCGAAAAAAACTGTTGCTAATAGATTTTTTTATTAAGAGTTTGAAATTACAAATTGCTGATCGAGTTAAGGAAGAACGATAAATTATAGTAAAAACAGATCCTCTAGCACTATTTAAGTCGATTACCAAACAAATCATAATCGTTTTCGATTTCGAATATATATTTAAATTCTGAGACAAAATGTTACAAATTTAAAAGAAAAATGTACAAGTCAAGAATCACAAACCTAAAATGATTATTAAACTCTTTACAAATTATTTACGACATGTAGGAAATAATAACATTATGGTTTTAATATAAGCTAGTGATTTAATGTAGGTCTGGCCTAACCCATTTGTTGCTATCACATCACGGGTGCGGCGCGGCCTGCCCTCGAAATAACATGAAAGAATTCAATTTTCACTAATGAATATTAAAACTAGTAACGTATACTGTACTATATTTTCATTAGTCGTGTTCGAAAATTAAAAATAAGGAATACAGTAAGAATTAGAGGTATACAAGAATACATACTACTTTAACAAGAAATACGAGACGACAGTCTTATTTGAGAAAAAAATCTATTTATTTATTGGGTTCATCATTAAAGTACTTGTTAAACAATATCAAATGATACAGTAGTAGCTCACTTAATATATTTATCAAATGTTTTACATTTAAATTCGTAGTAACATAAACATTTCGAAATTCTTCATAAATGCTATAATTTGAAAGCTTCGTGAAAAAGCCACAGTAGCGACATCTCGTTCAAATCTGTTAAACCACGTTGGCGTATTAGAAACATCCCTCGCTCTTCTGTTTTCACAGTTTCGCCACCCCGCATCAACCCCAAAAGCGCCAATGTTCGCGAAACTCGACAACTCGATTTAGCGCCATCTCTGGGATGGCGAATACACTAATATAAAAGCTCGTAGTTTCAGCTTTATCCGCCAGGGCAGCACAGTCACAGAGCTTTGAATGAAATACAGATATTTATTGAAAATACAGCTTAAGCGTAAGTTATAGAGTTGTGTTTTGACTGTCAAGGTTGTGGTAACTTTGGACAGAGTATGCAAATTAACGCGCCATTACATGGTAATTTATTTGAAACGAATGACCACTTTGCGGCGCAGTGCATCGAGCTCTGAACGTTTATATGGGGACCCTGACCTTATAACGCTTCAATTTATAGCTCGATGCCGTTAAACGCTCTTTTACGTAACAGCTGTTGTGTCTCGAATGATGGCTTAGTGCGCCCACTGACCTTATTTTGTAGGGAACTTTAAGCTTACAATTTTCGGTAAAAACGCTGCATCAAACTATAACAAAAAAGCTTAATTAAGTTTATTTCACAAATGGCTTTCTTACTTGAAAGTGATACCGTGATATTTTTTTACCAAAAACAACCATAATCATTTGAAAGTTACTGTGAATGGCTGGAAATCCATAAAAAAAGAGTTTGTTATTGCTTATCGATACATCTAACGAGGAAAAAGTAAATTCTTATCAAAGTCGCTCATATGGTGCAGATTAAAGTGCTTTGACTCGGCGTCGCGATGGTAAAAGCGTTGGCAAGTGTCAATTGAGACCTTCGCATCTTATCAAACATCCACTCGCGAATAAAGACCCGAGCAGGTATTTTATTTATGAGGCCCGACAATGTATTTGTAAGTGCTGTGATTTATAAAGACAGCGGCTGTAAAAACACGACCGAAATAAACAAGTGTTTTGTTTGAAAACTTATTCGAGTATCGCTCGTGTTTGTGCCAACGTGAGATTGATAGTATTTGCTATATCCATGATAAAATACTTTTGAAGTTACCGTTATAGGTTTGTTTAAGAATTTAAATATACGTCAATCATAAGTAAGGTAAAGTAAGTGACCCTTTTTGCTCCAGAAGCGTGTGTACAATAAATAAAAAACAAAACACTATCATTGTTTCCTTGGGGGTTTATAGGAAAACTTTGATCTTTGAATCGCAAAGTAAAAGGTATGTGTGTCGATTGTTTGCCGTGACCGAATGACCGGTGTTAGTCAAGTTCCTAGCATACTTTATGAGATGACTTAAAAGTGTTTAATATGAATCGTATGAACAATTTATTTTGGTGTCGAAGGGAATTCTATAAACCTAAGAAAGGAACTAATAAAACCAATATCAATGACACCTGAACAATTTAATTAATATGAAAATTACCATCTACTTTTTTTAATGTATTCCTAAATGTATGCATTGGGTGTACGTTTTTCCAAAACAGTTCAAGGTTATCTAGCTCCACGAGGTCTTTAGCAGGTCGTAATATTAAATATAAATAAATATTAGAATATCACGTTACTATGGAAAGAAATCAAATGAAATAATTACGTGTTAAACTTTATTAAATTCTTCAATAAATTTATATTTGTTGGACTTACATTGCGTGCTTTTGCCTTTTACACTGTGGACAGTTACTGGACTTTTTAAAGCATTACTCATTGTGCTACTGTGGAATTTATTGCTAAACTTGTAATTGCGTCGTGTTTGATAATAAACAGTCGTATACTTCACAAACCATTGAGCTAACAAGAAAACGTATTGGTAATATAGGTCACACTGATAAATTATTACTAAAGACTACCCAATAGTATGTTTGTACTAAGTCCAGGTTGGGTAACTCCACTTCTTTTTGCAGCCAAGATTGCTCTATAAAAGTAGTCTGTGCCATAATATTCAATGTTGGGAACTTTAAATAGAGAACTTTAAAGAATGTTATTTAAAAAAGTTACTACCCATTCTATGTTATTTAAGTGAAATAATTTCATCGCTCTAGTTCCCTGTTTCCTTGTGGAAAACATTCATCGTGAAATCGTATGTCCTCATTAAACCTATTTAATTTCACTCAACAAAATCATTCTTTAATGATAAAGTCATTTAGAGCACTCACATTCGATTAAAAATAATTCGTACATTCCCAAGATATGACATCTACAAATTATTTCATTATAATATTTAAGTTGCATACCAACCTCAAAAATTAGCTCATTAGCAAGGAATCATAACACTCTTCATATTCGTTGTTATTTCGGCCTGCGCCAGATATGGCGTGTTAACTTTAAATGCTACGTGGAAATATTATAAATATGGCAAGAAAATATAGTTTTTTTGATGTCACCTGCTCGAGACGTGCTGGCGCGTTGTTGGCTTAAGTGGGCATCTCGGCCGATGTAAACGACCATTTTGTCAGGAGCATTCGCTAATGACTCGCGCCGAATCGCTCGAGTATATCGAAATTTAAAATCTCACTCTGGATGTTTCATAGATTCGTAAGCGCTGTATTGCGAAACATAACTCGCGTGGAGGCACGATTTTGAGATGTGAAATAACTGATTAGAATAAGTGTTGAATGTTGCAGGAAAGCGAATTTGAAATATGTATTTTAATTGACAAATTAGAGTAAAATATCTACTCTTAAGTCGTCCCAACTTGAATAATTTATCTCTAACTTTATGAATAAGCTTTTACTTTACAATTTTTATTGACAGGTATTTTATTACTTGACTCTTAAGTACGTCATGTATCCTTTACCAACTAACATGTCAATCGATTGACACAAGGAAAATCGTGGAGGAGTCTTTCTTGGGCGGTTCACATAAAACTTGACATTGGGTTAAAAGAGAGATGCACCTATGGTCTTTTACTGAATAGAGTGTTTGTACTTGGCCGAGTTATAGTGTTGGGAATAGCTAATCACTGGGGTATAGGTGTCTGCAAGGACCAATCGTAATGGCGCGAGGGTGCATGTCCGATGGCGGCTGCGCGATAGCATTGTGCGCGCCGGCGGCGATCGCGGCGCAGATTGGCGCGGCTGTCGCTTACGTGTCGCCTCTCCCGTATCGCCGGTCGCATCGCACGCAAATTATAATCGATACCATTATTGTAATATCGGACTGTAAGGAGTAATGTATATGATACTTGGATCTTTTATTTGTATTAAACTTGTCAGTGCGAGCTTATAAAGTTAAAGTTGTGAAAAACTTTTAATGATTTCAAACAAAACCTTAACTGTGACGTTATCATTATTCGATAATAACAGTACCTAATAGGTATCAGTTATGTTATCAAGTGGAAAGAAAAAAAATGTTTTATTTCACTTACTTCACTAACTATCGATTCATCTAAGCGTTTAGTTTCTGTAGTAGTATCTCATTGATATGCATTAGTTGTTATATCATTTGTATGCAATTTATTATGTCCTGGCATGAAGTTATTTTGTCAATGTGCGCGGGCCCTTAGGTTAGCTCGACTATTGTTCCTTTTCTTTGGCTCGAACAAAGCGCTAGATAGGTGATCGAGAAAAATATTGTTGTTTTAATTGTGGCTTTCAACGGCGCAAGATATACGCGCCGATGTTTTGTCGTGCGACAGGTTTTGACGTCGCCTGGCCGCCTTTAGCGGCGCCGCAGTTGACACTCTCAGCGTTGCTCGACTTTGATTTTATTTTCCAACATTGGTTACGAACACTCTATGGAATCCGTTTCTTATCTCATTAATTCTCTTATAATCCTTTCCTTTGTTCTTAATGGGCGTATCTATGATATGTAATACAAGAAAACTTGTTTATCATAATATACAAGTAAACTTATGCCTTAGCATTTATCGTCATGTATGTGAAAATATCCAGCATTTAACCTAAATTTAGAAGATGTTTTTATATCTTTTCCCAATAATCGCATGTTTCTTTGGATGAAAATATGGTCACTATAATGCAGGAATACAAAAACAACTCAGCTTTAGTAATAGATAAAACATTTTCTCCCAATAAAATAGTACAATATATTTTGGTTGGTAATAAAATATAAATCGACAGTGCAAACATTTGGCAAATGTTTTCGCCAAAGTAAACAAACGTCATCCATCATAAATATTTATAGACATGATTACGTGTTCTTCTAGACGCCCACCAACGATGCATGTAACACTAATGGCACGTAGGCCGACCGCTTGTGGAATAGAAAACTGTAGAAAGTTCTTGGCAAGGAGAAGCAGATGTTGCAAGATGCAGTTAAAACTATAACTCTGCTAGTGAAACCTATCGGATAGATGGTTAGAGTTTAGTAACACGAGCTGAATATTGTACACTAGAATAACTCTGCCGCGCCCTTTGGTGAAATCAGGCTAAGTTAGCGATTCGTTGTCGCAGCCGCGTCCATCGACAGCTGAACTAGAACTCAAAAGAAAGGAAAGCAAAAATGTCGCGGGGAACTAAAAAGTTTCATGAGGATGTATGTTGGTATAGAATATAAAGATAAGTCTTAGATTATTAATATCAAGTAAGTAAGTGAGAAGTGTAATGCTAAACATAAACTGTACAAGAATTTCATTAGATTCATGTAACAGAAGTTGGTTGGCAGCTTCTAAAAGCTATAAAAGTGCAAGACTATTGATAAGAGAAGGCCCTGTCTCCTGAAACACAGTTAGTACTAGTTCAGGAGACAGAGTCCCACTGATTTTGTGTAAAACAGTTTTTGACCAATAAAGAATTTTTATTTTTTTTATTTTTTTTTTACTTAATGTATTAAGAAATGAAATAATCTATACTAATATTATTAAGAGGAAAGAATTGTCGATGTCGGCCGATTTCAAAAATTCTTTTACCATAAAAAACTACGTTTTTAATGAGGAACATAGGCCGTGTTTTATAACATTTTTAATTTGACGCGGACGAAGTTTCGACATCTAATACAAAATGCTTTTCAAACACTTCATCAAAGTACATCCCAGGTGAAAATCCCGATGACAGGCTATAGTCAGCTTCGATAAAAGTTCAGTCAGTATCTTTTTAAGACGTCAGTGAGTCACAAAGGCGCGGCGAGACCTCAATCAAAGCCTAACAAAAAGACAGGAGCCGCCACTTTAACGGAAGCCGATATGTATTTTTTTATTCATATCTCGCTTTTATTTTTTTCTATAGCAATTGTACTGAAACCGCAGAGTCATGAGATTTGACGAGCGGCCATTGGTTGACGGTTGAAGTTTGACAGCCAATCGGGGACTGGATCTCGAAATTCGAAAGTCATCTCAACTAACATTTGATCTGATGACATTGCATTTTACTACTTACGACGTCATTGGTTCGGTTACCGGCTATGTGGTCTGCTCTATGCTTCTAAGTTTGGTACGTATTACATAGACAGACTGTAGATATATAAATCTATACTACGGGACACTTTAATCATTTAAGTGACATCTAAGATTAGATGAATTATTTACGCTGATCACATTTGTCATAAGGCTATTCGGTGATAAAAGATGCCACAATAAGCTAGAAAAGAAACAAATATGTTCCATAATATAATTACATTTTTGGTGTTTTAAATCGAACAATGTCTATTAAATATCGATATTTTTACTTTTAATATTTTATCAAATTGAAATAAACTGTTGTATAGTCTATGCTACATTTAATTCTTATTTAAATTTAATTATCGAACACATTCACATGGAAGGGCGGGAAGTTTAAAAAGTTAGACGTCGGCACATTGAGGTTGGTACACTTGGACATTCGTCACAGCGCCTCATTCGTGTTGTAATTTGAATTAACCCACGGTAGTCGCTGTGACGACCATCCATCATCATTTCGTTCTGACATGACGGTACCGATGATCACAAATGGGATTTTTTGTATCGCGTCTCACCGTTCGATTGTAGTGTGCGGTCGCCCTTTTCATTCGCGCCTTTCATTTTTTATCTAAGAAACAACAGTTATATTATGTGAACCGTATTAATTTACTATCGGTAGTAGGCGTATTGTTCGGTATGACGTCACATTTCCAATTGTGTCCAAATGTAGATTATAAAATGTGTAATTAAAGTACAAATTTGTTCAATTAAAAAAATACGTACTAATATTATAGTTATTGTATAAAAATATGTGCTTAAATAAGTGCAATGTATTCAATTTTACTTGTAATATAAAATCCTTATGCAGCAGATGAATGTGTTAATGCAATAACACAACTGGCAACATCTGTTGTAAAAAATGCGTGTTCGCGTATTCATGAAACATTTGGATACAAGATAACCTTAAAATCTCAATTCTCAGAAAGATATTCCCATCAAAGTCGAACAAAACAGTGTGAGACATGTTTCGTCACAGACGTAATTATATGTTTTGCTAAATAATGTCAGAATATGTGTAACTGAATAGCAAGCATGCATAATCATATTAAACAAGCCCAATCAAACATGCAACTTTTTCTTAAACGCATTTGACCTTATATGCTTAATCCGTTAATGATTTCACTATTGAAAAAAATGCAACAAAACCTCAGTACTTACTGAGAATTGCACAATAAACAATAGATCGTAAATTCCACCTATAGACAAATCACAAGATTTATTGTTGCAATGAATTTTATTTTTATAACTCTTATGATGAATGGTATAGAGTTGATTGTTCTTTAATTAGTGCACTTGATTAATAAAGCTCCCCATCTGCCGATTACATCGTCAGAGCGTGCGGGAAAGAGAGGGTCAGTGGAGGTTCTATTACGTTTTTTTCCCTACTTTTAATATGAAATCGAATCAAGCGATAGAAATGTACGACTCAGTAGTAAAGAGACATCTTATCGATAGATTTTTATATCGATTTTCTTTTACTGAAAACTATGATTTAATGTTATAAAAAAATATGACTATGTATTGAAAATTATAAGAACTAATTTTTAATTATTAAAGTGTTAAGGGGATTTAATTAATTTCAAGACTTAAAGTTTATAAGATAAAAAATGTAAGATTAAAGTTTTAAGGCATCAAAGAGACTTGATAGATATAGAAAAATAAGCACTCGAGTTACTATCGAGTACTCGCTACTTTTGATTAATCGATATCGTACATCCATCGATATCGAGAGTACTGCACAACACTAGATAGCATCGACGCGGGCTCATCAAAGTGCGGCAGACAGACAATAACTGAGAAATATTAAATTATAATAAAATTAACTCAGGATTACTTTTTATACCGTTACTGGGCGCAGACTTAACAATTGATAGACACGGCATTAATATAATATGCCAGTAAGTACCTATTCTAGTGGAACTATGATTTGTATTAAATAGACATAAATAAGTAGCACTATATTTTTATTAGATTTATCTGAGAAGTTTAATCTATACATATAATAAAATTGGAGTGTCTCTTTGTATTATCAAAAGAAAAATTCCAGATTCCGGGAATATGATGTATTTGCGGTGCCGATAACGAAAATCACATTTAATTTTTTTTGTCTGTCTGTCTGTCCGCAAGCCGCATTTGTTCCGGCTAATCTCCAAAACGGCTGGGCGGTTTTCGACCGGACTTTCACTGAAGGGTAGCTGACATAGACGGGCATATTATAAGCTACTTTTTTATCTTAATATTGCGTGGACGAAGTTAGAACAGCTAGTTTTGAATAATCCTGTAGTGTTTAAGTTACACTGAAAGACTCCCTTAGAAAATTACATTTATAACTGAGTGTGGAGTGATCCTCCTACAGAATATAATCGGCTAATGGAACCGTTTATAATAAAA